>BQNB010035315.1:0-50953 GCA_026074375.1 Tanacetum coccineum | reverse complement strand
AGATTCATTGTTTTGGGCGGGACAATTTCTTGTTTCTTCCACGGTACGCATCCAGGGATTTTTTACCGCGACTATTTGTAGTCTAGCATCCGCGGTCTTACCAAGCGCATACTAGACTGGGGGGACATGATGACGTATAGTCCAACCTCGGGTCATGAACCCGACCCACGAATACTACTTATACCCAGGCCCATAATGAATGGGCCATAGCGACACCAATACGGGCTTCCAAGGCCCAAATGGTACTGCCTATGGGGAAGCCCATGACATATGGGCTATCACGACAAGGATTTAGGCCCATGAGGCCCAACTAGCGCACACGCGCGCAGGTATCTATAACACCCGTTACGAACGAGTCATAATCATGAGGTGGGCCCACTAGTTATTAAATAACGGTGGGGCCTCTTGGGTACTAACCTAATTAATGGGACAAAGCCCATTAGGGTTTGGTGAGTATATAAAGAGCACCTCGGCTCTCATCTAAGGTATGCTCTCATAACCCTAACCTTCTACTAAAACCTAAACCGATTACTTACTCTCACGCCGGAGGATAATCGTGGGAGACAATCCCACGGTAAGCCTAACGGTGCCTTGTTTTCTTAGTGCGCAGGTCTCATACATCAAGACTTAATTGATACAGGAACCGGAGCCTATCAGATCCGTATTACACCTGATTCGGACCTAATCAAGGATCGTCCAACTTTTGTATCAACAGATTGGCGCCATCCGTGGGACCCGACACTAAGAACACTGCCAAAACCTAGAATGACAAAGCAAGGAAACCCTACCCATCGGACTCCGCAGGCGAAGAAGCAGAGCGACCACGCCTCTAGACAGATCTCTAAGCAGGCCTCTGGAAGCGCCAATGCGCCACATGATATAGTCTTCACAGCGATGGGACCGATCCTGGGGACAACCCAGACAACCGCCACAACCGCAAGCACGGAAGGTCTACAGCGTGCTACTTTCACCACCCCTCCCCAAACGGTGCCAGGGACGAATACCACCGAGCCGCCACCCCCACCCCTTCGAAACAAGGGTCCCGAGTTAGGGGCTGACAACCTCACACTGGAAGGGGTCGCGACTGAACTGGCGCCGAGTGATTTCGTATCTCAGAACTACGAGACTTTGGTCGCCCTCATACAAGAGGAAACAAAAAAGAGATCAAGCCAGAGCCTACAGGCCCGACTTAACTTCGGTCCGGAGGACGGAGTATCTCCACCGCGCCACCAAAAGGAAAGGATCGGAAAGGATAACCGTCGACCTCTAGTATTCGGTAGAATCGGAAGGAAAGTTTCGAACACTCAAACGGCTAACTTGCAGAACTTGGACACTTATGAACACAACGACCGACGCATCAGCGTCCGTGATAGGCTGGGCAGTCGCGATGTCCACAGCAGGCTTGGACAAAGGCGAAAAAAAAGGCGCCTCCCCGAGTGAAAGTTCCTAGGTTTGGACTCCGAGGACATTCGCGCAAGCGCCGCAGAAGATGTAAGCTAGTCCTAGAAAGACTCCTCGGACAATCAGTGGAACGCGAAGACAGGGCACTGGAAATACAAGAACAAATATCGTGAAGCCGAAGACGGAAGATATGTCCCGTTCCATGGATCGCAAAGGTCGACGCATTTACGCGGCGCATTAGGATTTTCGGAGGTTAAGAAAAGGCGCATGCCTGCTAACGTAAAACTTATGATGGGAACAAGTGATCCTGACGACCATCTAAAATCTTCGAAATCGGGCGGCCACTATTGAAAAACTGGGACACAACCCGTGTGGTGCAATGTTCCAATTCCACGTTAGTAGTGTGAACGCGTGATCTGGTTCAGCAAAACTACACAACAGAAGCATTGATGGGTTTGAAGAGTGCGAAGGGCATTCGCTTAAATTTTTCTCAAAGGAAGAAGGTGTGCCAAGAACCCTGTCGAGCTTGACTGGGTTGACAACAGCGCCAAGGAGAGTCTACAAGCGCCTACGTAGGAAGCAATAAGAACGAATGATACACGTCAAGGCGGTGCCCCGGAAATTCTCCAAAGATCTCAGTTTTATGAATGGAATAAATAACCCAGAACTTATCAAAAGGTTGAATGATAGGGTTCCCCAAACCTTTGATGAGTTGATGAAACGCACAAGGTCCTTCATTCAAGGAGAAGCCGCCGCCGCGGACAGCAGAAAAGGCTACTCAATAAACTAAAAAAAAAATAAAAAAAAAAAAACCAAGGGTTTCACAGGAACAGTCCCAGGAGACAATCAAATGACCAAGTAGCAGTGCAAACAGCTACCGCGGCCAGAGGGGCGGGCGGCGGGACACGACAAAAATAACCCCACTGACAATGACCCCAAAAGAATACTCGCAGCAGAGGTGCAACTTCCAAAAAACCTCCACCAATGCGAACTCAGGAGTAGCAACGCGTGGGAACGGATACTGTGAGTATCATAGGCAGAAGGGCCATACTACCAATGAGTGCGTCCAACTGCGCCAGCTAATTGACAAATTGGTCAAGGAAGGCAGATTGGATCACCTGGTGAAGAACATCAAGGAAGGGAAAGATAAACAAAGGAGCGGAGGCAAGAAAGACGCACCTAGAGACAAGGCTGACACCATCTATATGGTGCAGTCATGGCAGCGAAAAACTAAGCAAAAAGTCAGTCAAAATTTTCGTATTGGAAAGTGCATTCTCTTTTCCCACTTTAACTAAGGACCAACGCAGTGTGGGCCACTTACATCGAGATAAATCCAGCAGGTCTGACTCACTGCATTGTACATATGATGGAGGAGCTATCTGCAGACATACTGTACGAAACATTGCTTCAACGACTGTGCCCTGAAGTTAAAAGTCCGTTAAACTCCGGCCCCACGACGTCGTTGACTGGCTTCCACGGGAGAAAAAGTAGATATGGCCCATGGGCAAACTTACGATTACCGGTTATGGTTGGCAATAAGGAGCACTCCACAACAGCCTGGATGAATTTTATGGTGATCAGATCACCATCGCCATACAATGGCATTATTGGAAGACCAGGGATCTCAGCGATACGCGCGGTCCCATCCACGGCCCACGGGATGCTAAAATTCCCCGTCGACGGCGGAATTGTCACCATCTACAACACCGCCGCACCGCCTAAAGAATGCAACACAGTCACATGTGACGTGACGCAGACTCAGAGACAGCACGCAACCAAAGTGACAAACTTGAAGGTCGCGATTCATCCCGATTACCCGGAGCAAGAAGTATCGATCGGGGGGTCGCTGTCTGATACGGGTAGGGCGGCTGTGTGCGCACTCTTGCAAAGAAACCTCGATATCTTTGCATGGGAACCAAAACACATGACTGGTGTGCCACGATCGATCACAGAACACAAGTTGAAAATCCGACAAGGATACTCCCCAGTAAGGCAGAAAAAACGCGGGCAAGCTCCAGAGCGCGCTAAGGCCATTCTGGAGGAGGTACATAAACTCGTGGAGGCAGGTATCATGCGAGAAGTCTATTACCATGACTGGCTCTCCAACCCAGTTATGGTCAAAAAGAGCGATGGTAGCTGGCGGATGTGCGTGGACTTCACTGACCTTAACAAAGCATGTCCACAAGACTGCTATCCACTACCGGAGATAGACTGGAAAGTGGAGTCCTTATGCGGATACCCCTTCAAGTGCTTCTTGGACGCATACAAGGGGTATCACCAAATCCAAATGGCCAAGGATGACGAGGAAAAGACAGCCTTTCACACAAGTCAAGGTGTCTATTGCTATACAAAGATGCCTTTTGGCCTAAAGAATGCGGGTGCCACCTACCAGCGACTGGTAGATAACGCGTTCGAGGGGCAAGTGGGCCGCAACCTGGAAGTCTATGTCGATGACCTTGTTATAAAGAGCCACACCGAAGACGAGTTGGTGCGCGACATTGTAGAAACTTTCAGGGCACTGCGAAAAATCAATATGAAGCTAAATCCTAAAAAATGCACTTTTGGGGCTACAGAAGGCATGTTCCTCGGATACTTGATAGAACCTGACGGCATCAAGCCGTGTCCAGAAAAAACAAAAGCTGTCATCCAACTTCCTTCACCGCGCACGATGAAAGAAGTCCAGTCGTTAAATGGGAAGTTAGCCGGTTTGAACAGGTTCCTATCCAAGTCAGCAGACAAGTCACTCCCCTTGTTCAAAACACTCAAGAAGTGTGCGAAGAAGGGAGACTTCCGTTGGACTACGGAAGCAGAAGAAGCTTTCACGCAGCTCAAGCAGCATATAGCAGCACTTCCCACGCTAGTCGCACCCCGACCAGGGGAGGAGTTGATTATGTATTTATCCGCGACGCATGGGGCAATTAGCGCCGTGCTACTGACAGATAGGGACTCCGTACAAACACCGGTATACTTCGTAAGTAAAGCACTCAAGGAAACGGAGATCAACTATAGCGCAATGGAGAAGCTGATCCTGGCGTTAGTATTTGCCGCCAAAAGACTGCGCAGATATTTCCAAGCGCACCCAATAGTGGTAATCACAGATCAACCCATCAAACAGGTTATCTCTAAACCTGATGCGTCGGGGCGATTGCAAAAGTGGAGCGTGTTGCTAGGGGAGCATAACATCTCTTATAGACCACGCACCGCAGTGAAAGGACAGATACTGGCGGATTTTCTCATCGAAAAACCAGAAACCGATGCTGTACTCCCCCAGAGCGAAGTCAAACTCCAAGAACCATGGATCTTATTCACGGATGGATCGTCATGCGTGGACGGGTCTGGCGCAGGCCTCATCCTCACTAACCCGGAAGGAATGGAATTCACTTACGCCCTGCGCTTTGAATTCATAGCCACGAACAACGAGGCGGAGTACGAAGCCCTAATTGTGGGACTACGCATTGCAGCTCGAATGGGTGTACGTAACCTAGAAGCAAATGTGGACTCCCGTTTAGTGGCCAACCATGTGTTGGGCGAATATCTGGCTAAAGAAGACAACATGATTCAATACCTCGACAAGACCAAGTCGCTAATCCAGGGCTTTGATAGATTCACCATTAGGCAAGTTCCTAGAGGTGACAACAAAAAAGCGGATGCCTTAAGTAAGATCGCATCCACAAGCTTCGCGCACCTATCAAAGCAGGTGTTGGTCGAAATCTTGAAGAACAAATCCATCTCGGAGATGGAGATATCTACGGTGATAGAAGAGCAGGATCCTACGTGGATGACCCCTATCATCGAATTCATAAGCAAGGGCACGCTCCCTCATGAACAAAAGGATGCCCGGTGAATACGCCGCACGGCGCAGAGATTCGAACTGCGAAATGGTGTCCTTTATCGACGTTCGTTCCTACAACCATGGCTCTGATGCGTCGGACCTATTCAGGCAGACTATGTGCTCCACGAGATTCATGCGGGTTCATGCAGTATGCACTCAGGACCACGATCTGTAGTAGCAAGAGCCTTACGGTCTGGGTACTACTGGCCCACCATGCACCGCGACGCGCGCGACATGATAAAGAAATGCAATGATTGCCAAGTACATAGACCAATCCCGCGCCAACCACAACAGGAGCTAACACCCATCACCTCACCATGGCCATTCCACAAGTGGGGTATCGACATCGCTGGTCCCTTCCCTGTTGCAGCGGGAGGATTGAAATTCCTTATCGTGGCTATAGACTACTTTACTAAATGGATCGAGGCGAAAGCGGTCGCCACAATCACAGGGAATCAGGTAAAACGATTTGTTTGGGATAACATTGTGTGCCGTTTTGGATTACCTGGAGAAATAGTTTCGGACAATGGGAAACAATTCTGTGATAACCCGTTCAAAGACTGGTGCGCGAGATTAAGCATTACACAGCGTTTTGCGTCGGTTAAACACCCACAGACCAATGGTTTGGTTGAGCGCGCAAATCGAAGTCTAGGCGAAGGAATCAAAGCGCGCCTGGATAGACATAAAGGCAGGTGGGTAGAGGAATTGTCACATGTCTTGTGGGCACATCGCACAACAATAAAAGTTAGCACAGGGGACACTCCCTTCTCTCTTGTCTATGGGACGGAAGCCGTTATACCAGCCGAAATCGGAATGCCAACTATTCGTACCGCGGAGGTCAATATCGCAACCAATGACGACGAGCGACGTATAGACTTGGACATATTGGAGGAAAGGCGCGAACAAGCAGCCATACGTGAGGAAAAAGCAAAGTTAATGAAGGGATACTACGACGCTAAAGTTCGAGGAGTCTCATTTAGACCAGGGGACTTCATGTATCGTGCTAATGGCGAAAGCACGCGGAAGCACAGGAAAAGCTTGGGGACCAAAGTGGGAAGGAACCCTACGAGGATACGGAAAGCATGGAAAAGGAGCATACAAGCTGCGTGACATGGATGGGCGTGAGTTGCCCCGCACGTGGAATATCTGCCATCTCAAGAAATGCTATCTTTAGTGAAGTGCTCACTGGGTATATGCGTATTTTTTTTTAGACACATGTTTTTTTTTATTATTTCTGCAAGTATTAATTAAATGTCGCGGTTTCTAGCTAACTCCGCGACGCAATTCACTTTACACGCTTATTGTGAGTCTCTATTTATGTCTCAATACTGTTGTTACATTATTCTGTGCCTACGCGGCGTGCATGCACCTAATAACCCCACGATGGGAAAAGGATGAGTAAACCTACTAAATGACTCGTTGAGTAAGAGGGTTGCAAACCCATCAACATCGGATCATGAGTCCTTGTTAAACAGATTTTCTCAAGAAGTTGAGTCAGTTTATTCGCGCATTCCACGATGGTTATGCGCAAACAGCAGCGCACACGTGCACGTTTTAACAAATTAGGAGTCAAAACTTTTGACTTCTTGATATTGTATTAGCGGTCGCCGCATGTAAATTGTAATGTCCACCCATAAATATCTCACTAGCATATTTTGCAGTCATGAACTTTGTAATGACTATGTTCACAACAATTTGACAAATGGCACATCATAAACAAGCCTTTCATGCAAAGGCAACTAATTATGCACAAACATTTTGTCAACTTTTATAACTAATATTGTGTGCGTACAATCGCATAAGTCACAATAACATACGACCCATACTATGGGTCCACAAGGATAGCTTTTACACAAGAACCACGAGTTCACTTAATCAACATTTACCAATTTACACAAAAAACGACAAGTTTACACAAGGAAGAACAACCTAGATGCTGTGACAACGACTTTGCTCGGACCTGCCAACTTGGTATGCAGCATCCCCAGCCTCCTCAAGCTTCCCCAGGAGCTCACTATCCTTAGGTGACACAGTCGCCACGCTAACTAATACTCCATCAGAACGGGGGAGGTGCGCAGTACCAACACCACATAAGATCGCCTTACCCTTCACCCCTTTCTTCTTTGCCAGCCTTATGGCGTGGGCCTCCAAAGACTCCTTCAACGGGACTCTTCTCAAGTGCCAAAAGATTCAGGTGTTCACGAGGACTGGCAAAGATTAGGTACCTGTAGCTGCGACACGCCGGTCTTTAGAAAGTAATCAGGCTGGAGCCTCAGCGCCTCCGGTGGCATGCCTAGCTAAGGTTAACCCTGACATTTTCACTCCAATGAGGTAATCCTAGGTCACGCTCCCAGCTGTCGATATTGAGGACAGCTCTAAAGTTTCATCGCCTCCCATAGCTGCAACAGCCTCCCTCATATGCTTTTGATTATACCCATGGTACCTGTGCGGCAGGCAATGTAAGCATGCCTTCTTTCATGCAGTTCCTCCACCGCTTCCGCCTTACCACGAGCCAAGGCACACTTCACAACATCCCCAAAGGACTGCCTGACCTCCTGCGATTCCAGAGTGCTCATGGCAGCAAGGCGCAAGCCATGGCTTATGAGCCACCTGCGCTCAGCAATCGTTGACAACATGTGAGGGTACAGCTCCTCGTCATACTCGATACTGAGTTTGCGTAGCTTCTCTTCCTGCTTCTCCAACAGCCCCTCCACTTTCTGGCGAAAATCATCCAGCCCTGCGAAATGATTGTTCTTACCCCCCTCCAAGTACTTCACAGCCCAGTGGCAACTCGCCTTGTACTCCGCAGCATCCGCGCGCTCTTGCTCTACCTTGACAAGCAGTGCCATTTTTTCCTCGGCAAGGTTCTGTGCATAAGACCTCGCAGACTCTGCCTCAGCCTGCGCATCTGCCAACTGTGTCCTTAGCAGCAGGATCTCCTCATCCTTCTGCATAATCCGGCTGCGCTCATTCGCGAACCTTGCTCTCAGCTGCGCCACGAGCGCGGCTTGCTGCGCAGTGACCATATCAAACTCCCCCATAAGCTGATCCACCGGCATACCCTCGAAAGCCTTGGGACCGGTCTGGGGTGGGGACTGTGCAGCATGCGTCACCGGCGCAGAGGAATCACTAGTAGCCTCGACACTGCAAACAACCAATCAACAACGAGGATTACACATTATCGTGATTGCGTATCATCAACACTATTACTGGACGGAAATGGAAGCTCAAAATTACTTACTTGGGGGGAGGAGTCTCGGTCACCTCTTTGGCAGCAAGCGTGGGTGACGCATCCGGGGTTTCCTCCTCAGTTGATGTACTCAAACCTAGACTGAGATGACGTACCCTCTTTGACGGGCCCGCGCCATCATCACCGGTAGCCCTCTTGCGTTTCAATCCAGAATCCACTTCTGCGACATCAGCATCTTCTGAAGAGCCAATGCTTGTTGCGTCTGGCATGGGGGATACACGCCGTTACACTTGGCACACTGCGCAGAGGTGTGGGTGCTAACACATCAGTACTCTCAATCTCTGGTTGCTCCAGCACGAGTTCCATTGTGCGCCGGTGGTACTTTCACAATAGAGGCTCCCTCACCAATCTCTTAAAGGGCGGCACCCCTCGATGACCTGCTTGGGCTTACTCAAATGCACCACGCTAAACAAATCCATCTCTGTGTCACACAAAGAGAAAAGGACAAACAAATGGTTACATAAGCTTAATTAAGAAAAGAGCGTTTACACTACTTAATGAGGGGGAAGGAAGGACAAGCACCCCCGGCGTCATCGCCCTATAAAGTCGGCACTTTCCTCGGGCCTTTGGATATAATTTCGGCTAATTGCCCATGGGTTGAATAGAAAGCTTCCGAGTAAGCGTTGATAGGGATACGGTATCATTTATAAGTTCCGCATCCTATCCATATTATACGACCCGGTGGGGTGGGCGCTCATCATCTGCATTACCCCTGAGTATAGAAGGCGAAGTTCCAAGGAACCAACGCATCATCTACCCAGAAGAACATCTCCCTCCAACGCCTCAGCGCATCTAATTTTTCGGTGTAGCACTGCAAACGCCCGGCGCGCTTAGAAAACGATACCCATCCGTTTGACCAACAGGTATGATAAAAGGCGCGGAACAAATGGACCGTGGGATTAATTGCCAAGAGGCGGCAATTAACCTCGAAATTGGATATTTTTGCCGCACCTATGCAGTGCAATTGGGAAATATGAAGACGATAGTGGTTCAGGATGTTGCACATAAATAACGAGAGGGGCACGCGTTGATTGGCAAACTCAAAGAACCGTGTGTATACCCCAACCTTCCCCACTGGGAAATCCGCTATACTCGCATCCGCAGCCGGCACTACCGGGTGCAGTGCGGACGGGATATAATACTCAGATGTGAACTCACGAAGTTCCTCATCTGTTAAATCGTAACTAAAATCCACAATCTCTTACAATTATTCAAATGCCCACACAGGGGACCATAATCCAAACTTATTCCATAACATCCAAAAACTAGAATCAAAACATCAAGCAAGCAAGACTTCACACGAAAATCCACACGGGATACTTCTAAGTCTGCTATCAAAATCACCAAACTACTCTTCTTTCACTTCACCTGAAAATGATACTCGAAAACGTCAACAATAATGTTGGTGAGCTCGTAGGTTTGACCTTAAACCCAAAAGTTGTGCCAATATTTCAACAGTGGACAATAGTGCTATATGACAGTGAATATACACTAACAACCCAAGACATAGCATCCCCGCTAGTCTATCACAATATGTCACTTACGCACCTAAAGGGCCTACCAGCTGGAGCTCTAATATTAGGGCAGGACCACAACCCTTGCATGCCAAACACAGTACATGCAAGTAAAACCACAACCCTTGCCATGTCAAACACAGTACATGCAAGTAAAATCACAACCCTTGCCATGCAAAACCCAGTACATGCAAATAAAATCACAACCCTTGCCATGCAAAACCCAGTACATGCAAATAAAATCACATTTCATATATTCACATAGCAGTCATAAGCACATATCTTGTCCCAAAAACAAAATCACATTTCGCACAGATCAATTCAAAACATTTCAAACACATTTGAGTATCATTTTCCCTCAACGAAAAACAGTGAAAAGTAGGGCTACGAGAACTCACCTCAAGCAAGTCTTTAGCAACCAAATCTCAATCACACTAGCAAATGCAACGACGCCCGCACACGACCTAGTCCAGTTAAAGTCCCAATTTAATTATTCAATTCCAAAACAGTCTTCACGTTTGATGCATAGAGTTTAGACGCGTTGTACAATTACCCAAAACAATTTAGTGGTGTGATGGTTGACGACTTATTTCCACAATCATATCAATCTCATTCCCCGATAATACATACTTATACTATTTAGAGAAAATATATAAGTAACATAAATAAATATTTATAATTATTAATTATAAATATATCTCGACAAGTCCATTCGGTACACCTTAGTCACTTCAAAATAATCTTAATACGGTTGAAAATGAAACGTTTACTCATAATAAACATATTAGAGGAGTTTCGAGAAAAAATATATTTTTCGTCTTTTAGTGAATTTATTAAATAAATAAAATAATTAAATAATATTTTATTATTTAAAATCAAAAATCATGTTTTTAGGAAAATTTCTAAGTATAAACTTTTTACGAAATTTTGACATGACCCGTACGCTCAAACAACGTTTTCCAAGGTTTCAAACCTTATTTTCAACATTTTTCACAATTCGACACTTTTCGACAAAATTCCAAAATCTCAATCTTTAACGCTTACCAACACGTTTTTCCTAAAATATCGTTCAACATCACTTCGTAAATACATTTCCACTTTTAAAAGTCCGTCAAAATTCTCATAACTACTAAATATCGCTTATTTGGCTTTAAGGCCCAACAAGAGTCCATTAGAACATTTATAAGTCCAAAATACAATCCAAGTCCAAAACCAAGGTCTATTTATATATATAAGTATATACTTATATGTAGAAATAATCCGGACCACAATAAGCCCTCCCATTAAGCCGCGGCTTAAATAGACTTATTGGGTCGTGAGTCCAATAGCTCAAAAATACGTATATTAAGCTTGAAAATAAGCAAATAAGCTACGTATCGCATTTGGTTACTAGCATAAGCCTCAAAAATAGTCCACAACATACGCCATAACACAAAAATAATCAAAATAACTTTCCTAGTGATTTTGGAAACATAACGTGGCATATAAGCCCCAAATAAGCCAAAAATAGCTTAAAAATAAGCCCGAATAAACTATACAAGCTACTATCAAAAATAAGCATTCTAGCATCATATATTATTCAACCATCATGATCACAACATTAAAACTACAAAAACCCTCTTTTTCTTTTTTTATTACACGAACCAAACAACCCTTTTTTCTTTCGTTTCGTTTCCAAAAATCAGTTTTCACAACGATCAACTTGTACAACTAACATCTATGCATCAAAATAAACCCAAAAGGACAAGCGAAATTTAAATTTGAAAACTTATAAGAAAATCTTCAAAATTGTATATTTCGACGTGAACCGGACAACCCAAACGTTGTTTAATGAACACCCAAACACTCGTATCAACCCGGAATATCACGTTATCGATCAAAGTTGGAAGATTTATAGGTTTTTATTGTTGGTGAGGGGCTGACGAACCACAAGCACACACACTCGTGTGTGTGTTTTATTTTTTTGTAAATGAAATAGATTATGATCAAATGTTTCTAGTGGAAAGCATATAAGTGTACCACTCCTAGACAAGTTAGCTAAAACTAAGCCATTTTGTTCCCCACTCTTACTCATAACTGGCCAAGGGATCTAAAGTGGTCTCGGGCCTTTCTTTTCGTGTCGGGATCACTTAAATACTCGTAAAACTCAACCGTAAAATTTACCCCAAAGTTAATTAGCATTTTTACTCACTTTCAAAATACTTTTCCATTAACATAGAGTATTCACACGACATATTTTCACTTTAAACACTTTCAAAACTTATTTGGACATTAACGGACGTGTCAGACTCGTTTTTTGGCATTTCTCAAAATTCACGTGTCAAACCACCCGGAATACAAATAACACAATAATACCTTTCAAAAAGGATTATTAATCTCTATAAACCATAATTCATCATAATTCTCATAAAATCACCACCATCAACACGATACAAAATCTAAATAAACTGACAAAAGTCAAATAGTCAAAGGATTATAAATGGAACCGAAATCTGTGCCTACGCGCCGTGCAAGCACCTAATAACCTCACGATGGAACGATCGACGTAAACTACAAAATACTCATGTAGTAAGAAGCGTATCAAACCTTCCAGAACCTAGGAACACGAATCCATGATAAACACCTCTCTCTCAAGACATGGATGTAAGTTCAATACGGCATGTCTTCCCACGATGATGCTCATCAGCACACACGTGCACGTTTAACAAATTTGGAGTCGACACTTTTGACTTCCTTGAAATGGTATCCGCGGTACGCCGCAATTAATTGTAATGTCAACCAACATATAAAACCTATCGCATCTTTTGCCAGTTACATAAACTATTGAATGACAATAGATTCACAAAAAATTTGACAAATGGCACATCACTAACAAGTCTTTCTATCATGCAAAGGCAACTAAATGTCACAAACAGAATGTCGACTTTTATAACTCGTAATGTGTGCGTACAATCGCACAAGTCACAATAACAAACGACCCATACTATGGGTCCAAAAGGATAGCTTTTACAACAGAACCATGAGTTTGATTAAACAAAATTTGCCAACATGCACAAAAACGATAAGTTCGCACAAGGAAGAAAGCCTAGATACTGTGACAACGACTTCTCTCTGAACTGCCAACTTGGTACCAGCATCTCCAGCCTCCTCAAAGCTTCCCAGAAGTTCACTAACTTGATCGGTGACACATCGCCACTCTAAACTGTACCCCAATCAAACGGGGGATGTGCTCTGCACTCAACACCGCATAATATTGCCTGCCTTCACCCCCCTTCTTCTAACAAGCTTAATACTCGTGGGCCTCTAACGACTCCTCAAACGACTCTCCTTCTCAAGTGCAAACGGATTCAGGATGTCACGCGGACAGGCAAAGATAGGAACCTGTAATTGCGCCACGTCCGGCTTGAGAAAGTAATCCGGCTGGGCCTCAGCGCCCTCGGTGGCATGCCTAGCCAAGGTTAACCCCACCGACCATTATCACACCTAAGGGGTAATCCTGTCACCGCTCCAGCTGATGCAATAGAGGCAGCTCCACCAATTCATCGCCTCCATAGCAACAACAAGCACCTCATATGCATTATGATTATACCCAGTGACCTGTTGCGCAAGGCACTATCAGCAGTTTCTTTTCAGCAGTTTTCCCCTCACGCTTCCGCCTTACCACGAGCCTAGGCAACACCTTCACAACAGCCCAAAGGATTGCTTGACCTCCTGCGATACCAAAGTGCTCATGGCAAGCAAGGCGCAGACCATAGGCTTATGAGCCACCTGCAGCTCTGATCCAAGCAATCGGCGGACACCATGTGAGGGTAAAGCTCCCTCACCGTACTCATACTGAAGTTTGCGATAATTTCTCCTCCTGCTATCTCCAACACCCCCTCCACTCTCGCGAAAAAACGATCCAGCCCTCAAAATGGTTGTTCTTACCCTCCTCAAATACTTCACACCCAGTGACAACTTGCCTTGTAATCCGCAGAACTCGCGCCATCTTGCTGGGCTAACCATTTACAGCAGTGCCATTTTTTCCTCGGCCAGAGGTTCTGTGGCTATAATGACCATCGAAGACTCTGACTCAACCTGCGCATCTGCCAACAATGTGTCTTCAGCAGCAGAATCTCTCATCCTTCCTGTACACTCCTGCAACGTTCACTAGCAAAACCTGCTCTCAAGCTGCGCCACCAATCGGCAGCTTTGCTGCGCCGTGACCATATCAAACTCCTCCATAAGCTGATCCACTGATATACCCTCAACGCCTTGGGATCCACTGGGGTGTGGGACTGTGCAGCAGTGCGTCACCGGCCGCAGAGGAATCACATTAGACCTCGACACTGCCACGACATAGCAAACAACCAACCAATACTGAGGGTTACACATTCTTTTATTATGATTGCGTACCACAAACACTATTATTGGACGGACATAGAAGATAAATTACTTACTTGGGGGGAGGAGTGCATGGGAACCAAAACACATGACTGGTGTGCCACGATCGATCACAGAACACAAGTTGAAAATCCGACAAGGATACTCCTTAGTTGATGTACTCAAACCTAGACTGAGATGACGTACCCTCTTTGACGGGCCCGCGCCATCATCACCGGTAGCCCTCTTGCGTTTCAATCCAGAATCCACTTCTGCGACATCAGCATCTTCTGAAGAGCCAATGCTTGTTGCGTCTGGCATGGGGGGCTCCACCGTTATACTTGGCACGCTGCGCAGAGGTGTGGGTGCTAACACATCAGTACTCTCAATCTCCGGTTGCTCCAGCACGAGTTCCATTGTGCGCCCGGCGGTACTTTCCAACAGCGGCTCCTCACCATCTCTTAAAGGGCGCACCCCCTCGATGACCTGCTTGGGCTTACTCAAATGCACCACGCTAAACAAATCCATCTCTGCGTCACACAAAGAGAAAACGAAAAACAAATGGTTACATAAGCTTAATTAAGAAAAGAGCGCTTACACTACTTAATGAGGGAGAAGGAAGGACAAGCACCCACCCCGGCCGTCATCGCCTATAAACGTCGGCACTTCCTCGGGCCTTTGGAAATAATTACGGCTAATGCCCATGTGGCATAGAAAGGCTTCCGAGTATGCGTTGATAGGGATACGGTTCTCATTTATAAGTTCCGCATCCTCCATACTATACGACCCGGGGGGTGGGCGCTCATCCCTCGGCAATAACCCCTGAGTATAGAAGGCGAAGTTCCAAGGAACCAACGCATCATCTACCCAGAAGAACATCTCCCTCCAACGCCTCAGCGCATCTAATTTTTCGGTGTAGCACTGCAAACGCCCGGCGCGCTTAGAAAACGATACCCATCCGTTTGACCAACAGGTATGATAAAAGGCGCGGAACAAATGGACCGTGGGATTAATTGCCAAGAGGCGGCAATTAACCTCGAAATTGGATATTTTTGCCGCACCTATGCAGTGCAATTGGGAAATATGAAGACGATAGTGGTTTAGGATGTTGTGCCAACATTAAATAACGAGAGGGGCACGCTTTGATTGGCAAACTCCAAAGAACGTGTGTATTCCCCAACCTTCCCCACTGGGGAAATCCGGCTAACTCCATAATTCCCCAGCCGGCACTACCGGGTGCAGTGCGGACGGGATATAATACTCAGATGTGAACTCACGAAGTTCCTCATCTGTTATTTCTGATGTAAAATCAGTAAGTTGCAACACCATGATTTGTGAAGCAAAGGGTTTGTAATGGCGCACAAAAACGCTTATTACCTGTGTCGAGTTGATGTATTAACGAAGCTTTTATTCAATGGTGGTAGGAGAGAATTTTGTTTTTACTGTTGCAATAACAGTGAAATAAGCGGCGATGCCCTTATATAGGGCAAGTTGTTACTGACACGACGACCAGGATAGGAACAACCGTGTCCCCCCACTTTTCTCAATTCGTGGTGTAGGGGTGCAACCTATGAGACTGTGTTCTAGCTAACCCTCTCACAATTACGAAAGTCTTCTTTTACAATTCAAATTGACTGGATCATTGTTTTTAGGGTCGGGACAATTTCTTGATTCATCTCACGATACGCATCTAAGACTTTTGCCGCAACTATTGTAGTCCTAGCATCCCGGGTCTTACAAGCGCATACTAGACGGGGGGAGTACAAAATGATGACAGTATAGGTCAACTTGGGTCATGAACCCGACACTACTAATACTATTTACACCCGGACCCAGACGTAATGGGCCATAGCGACACCAATACTGGCTCCAAGGCCCAAAACGAGACTACTGCCTACGGGAAGTCCCATGACATATGGGCTATCACAACAGGATTTAGGCCCTAGTCCAACCCAGCGCACAAATTAAACCGCGCGGTACTATAAACCCATTACGACGAGTCATAATCTGGAGAGGAGCCCACAGTTACATTAAAAATAAACGGTGAGCGCCTCTTGGTTTATGAACCTAATTTAATGGGACAAAGCCCATTAGGTGTTCAGGAGGGTATATAAAGGGCACTAGGCATCTCATCCAATGAATGCTCTCATAACCCGAACTTTCTACTAAGACCTAAACCGATTCTTACTCTCACGCCGGAGGATAATCGTGGGAGACAATCCCACGGTAAGCCTAATGGTGCTTTGCTTTCTTAGTGCGCATGTCTCATACATCAAGACTCAATTGATACAGGAACTGGAGCCTAACAGATTCGTGTTATACCTAGTTCGGATCTAATCAAGGATCGTCCAACTTTTGGATCAACATATATTACCTCCACCCTTTAAACGACTACCACATCGGTTGTGAGCCGGCAAGAGGTAGTGGTCTTATTTCGGTGTAGGCCCCCGCCTTATATGAAGACTGAAACATCGGTTGTGAGCCGGCAAGATCCAGTAAACTGACGGGGATATTGTTTCTACTTATTAATATACATCATCATTATTATTTTTTATTTTTTTTGCAACATTTATTACGCGGTATATAGAAAAATTTCTTTTTAGAAAATTTAAGTATATAGCTGAACTAAGACTAAATAAATTAATGTTATCGACTACATTAATAAAGCTTCAAATTCAAAAATTGTTGATTTAAGTTTAATTTTCGAAAATAGCACTTATTATTAGTCAGGTTAGGAGCTTATGGGAGAAAAAGCCACAAATTACACTTATGAGCTTGTAAGATATCCAACTAATCCTTGTTTAGCATCAAACTTATATTTAACTCTATCATTTCTCGTTCTTCGCAAATTTAAAATCTTTAATAAAAAGATCCGCGAATGCTTAGTCAAATAAACTAGCTTAGTCAAGTTTATAAAGGTTAAGGGACAAAGCTAAGAGCTCAACACGCTCGATCGAGTCAAAATTTATTCTTATTCTACCCAGCAGGAAAGTCAAACATTGTGACAAAACACTTATTTTATTTTTGGATTTTTTTTGCATAAAATCACAATATTTTTTTTAAAATTTTGGTGGTAAAAACGGGATTACGTGAAAACAACGACTGCAGGCACAATCAAATCGATAGATTCCCCCATACTAGAGTTGAACATTGTCCTCAATGTTTTAAGAAAGGTCTCTACGTAAATCTAAAGCCGTTTATTAAGTATGCTCAAAGATAAACGTTAGTCGATAAGATTTAGGATATTGGATTCCCATAATCATGCTAAGGATTGAAACTCGAGTGAACGAAGGACAAAACCACAAGTACGAGAGTCTTCATAATCTGGGGCAATCCTGGACATACAACACAAACCACAAAACACGAGAAGGGAAGCGGCGAGCCTCCTCACAACACACTTATTTATTAATACTACTATTAGGATGAGCATGGGTTGCCACCCATGAAGCGCTTATTTTTGTTAACCGAGTCTTGAGCCTGACTCGATCCCCCATACTTGAGCTGGTCAAGGAGGATAGAAATGGAGAAACAGAACATCCAAGATAGGAATGTTCCCTCCATAAATCATCATCGGGCTTACAGAAAAACCAGAAATAAGCTGGAAAGCATTAAAGCCCTGATGAGATAAGAGATGAGGAGATTTCTCCTCTTTTGAAGCAAGAATACCGGGATTGAAAACTTTGTCCTCATTTTCGGATGAAAATGGAAGCAAAGTGTCAATCACTGGACAAAGAGAAAGGGTGGGTTGGGTGGGTAAAATTCTAGGCTTAAGAACATAACGTTCAAAAAGATCATCTACCACTTTTACAGTCAAAATTCTCGTATCTGGCTCAACGTCAAAGTAAATTCCATCATCATCCGGTAGTTTCGCATGAGAACGAGGAGATGATGGAACATAATAACGATCAAAGTGAAATGACTCATTTTCAGGCAGTGAAAGGGAATCATTGTTAAGCAATTCTTCAAGAATATCCCCTTCTGAGTCATAGTCGTCATTCTCAATACCCGATGGTATCGAGTCATCCGGAGCAAGAAAAATATCAATCTCCTCCATAAGAGAGTCACTACCCTCAACGGGGATAGGAGATGGAGAGAAAGACTCGATTACAGCATCAGAATTTTCAGAATTAAGTTCTTTCGGAGGTCGAGGAGATGAATTATCATACAACAATTTCTCAACAAGACGAATTTCTTCCTCTGGATCAAAGTCGGCTTCATCAATTTCTGGAGAAATCAAATCGATATGAGCGAGTTCACCGGAGAACTCCTCGAGAAGAGAATCAAACTTAGGAGAAGAAACTATCAAAGTATCTCGATTAAGCAAAGATTCTATAAGATCAGACTCTGCATTAAAGTGATGCGGATCTATCTTAGTAGAAATGATTTCTTCATTAAAAAGAGGGTTCGAATAAATTTTGAAATTTTCTTCCGGAACGTCCTCATTAGAAAGTGACTCGTCATCACTAGAGGTAAAATCGTCGTTAGAATCAAAGAGAGGATTAGAAAAAGTCGTAAAATCATCACAAACGGGCATATCACACTCACTTTCAATATCGGATAAATCCTCGGACTCACTTGGGGTTAGGTTAAGGTCCTCAACACTAGACTCATTTTCTTCGTCCGATTCCATTTCCAGAATAGTGTCAAGATGCTTATCCTCCATTATGAGAGACTCCATAATCGGAAAGTCGAGTGTGATTGCAATTGACAGAGGAAGTTTAGGAATAATATCTTTCAAAGGAATATAACTTTTCTTGTCATCGTAATCAAAAACAGGACACTTCAAATATGGAGTACAAATTTTAGCTGCATGCTCTTCTTTTTTAAGTTGAATTCCATTAAGAATTTTCAAATCATTAAGAATTTTAAGCATTAATTCTTGTATTTCTCCGGTTGATTTAGCACTTCTTCCAAAATTTGCTTAAGTTTAAGAAATCTCTCCTCAACTAGCGCTAAAGCCATGCACTTTTCTTTAGGAGGTATATGATCATACTCCTTTAGAAAGGCTTGTATAACGTTCATTAGGTTTTCTCTAGCTTGCAACATTTCCGTACCGTTGTTTTATCTTGAGAAGTTGAGAAAGACGGAAACTAAAACTCGGGGTTGAATTGCTCAAACCGAAAGTTAGAATTAAAGGCAAAGATAGTTCATAGAAAATTTTTTCAACGTTGACACTGAAAAGTCTCATGAGGAAACCCCCGCAGTTTTCACAACAAAGATATTGTTGTTGAAAATTAGGTGAAGTTTGTGGAAAATTATCAAAGTCTTGATTGTAACTCGGGTCCTGATAGTAGACAAACGGAACTTGAGGTGGACAATAGTAACCATAATGAGCATCGTTCCACATAAACTCACACAAAACGTAACGTATGGGTTATGGAGGTAGTCGGTAAAATTTTGAAGAATCATAGTAAGAATAGCGGAGTTGTTCCTAAGTGAATGAACTTCAGCTAATTTTAACACTTAGTGAAGTTGACTTATTATATATTACTTATTTGTTTTGTTTAGATCAGCTTAATTTTTTTATATTATGAAGCTTAAATAAATTTTATAAGCTTATTTATTATGAGTTGTATTATCTTTTGTTTTTATTATCTTTGTTTAATTCTAAACGATTTTGTTTTTAACATTTATCTTTATTATTACAGCTTATTTATTTAAATAATAAGTATTGGAATATTTACTTCATCAAGCTAATATTTTACTCCGAAATACATCTAAACAAGGTACCCCTCTATTATAATATCCACACCGCTTGCAAGTACAATATCGACAAGGTTGGTCATCAACTAGATTTCCGCAGCTGAAACAACTACGTTGTTCGAATGACGACATTAGAATTAAACAATTTGAGATTAAGAAGAATATTTTTGAATTTTTTATGTATTTTAAACAAGAAAAAAAATATTTTTGGGACTGATAAATCAAAGGTGTACGGTAGCTCTCTAGAAAACGCACAAAGAAGCGGAGGAGCGGGTAAGCGCGAAGCTATTAAAAACCTTCTCCTTTCGGGTCAAAGTTCGTCGGATCAACCCTCCTTATACCTCTCTTATAGTTTGTAATCTAAAGGTGAGCCGAATTCACAAGTGACACAACGGTTGATTTTGTTGTTTTTTTAATTTTTTGTTATTTTTGATTACTTGATAATAGAATAAAAATATTCACAAATGAAAGTGACAACTTCACGGGGAAGAGTCTTCAAACACTAATCTTCAAACGTACACAATAATCGTTTCACAACCTCCCCGGCAGCTGCGCCAAAAATTGATTCTGAAAATTCCTTAATATATAATAGTTATTCCCAAAATATCAATTAATAAGAGAGAGTAAGTATTCGTAAGCTTCTAAGAATATAACTTTTTATTCTAATAAAATTCAAAACCTTCCCGGGTCGTATCCCGACGAGGCGTGAATTGAGAATCGAGTTTAAGTTCGTGATCGCATGTTTGAATAATCAAATTTTTGATTTGGATTCTAATTCTACAAATAACATGCAAAAACAAATAAAGGCAAGCTAAAAACGAAAGCAATTAAGGACTTAAACTAAGAACGTTAACGGGAATCTAAAAACGCAACTTAAAACCTAAATTATCAAATTTTGACCCTAAAAATGAAAATTTAATTTATAAAAGTCCTAAATGATTAAAAATAATTTTCAGAAAAAGATTTATATTTTTTTGATTTTTATTTTATTTAATATGAATTAAAAACACTTTTAATCTAAAAATATTATTAAAAATACTAAACTATTTTAGAAAATTCTGAAAAATTCAAGGAAAATACTTTGCTTAATAACAATCCTAAGAAAAATAAAAATGGAATTCGAGCTTATCCCAATAAGCTGGAAATAAGCTATAAAGAGCTTAAAGCTAAACTGCAAAACAAGTGTTAAAAGAATAATTGTTGCAAGATAAAATGTAAAAGACCCAAGGGCGAGTTGGCAGTGGAGAGTGGTGTGTTAAGGTGTTGGTGATGTTAAGGGTGAGGTCGCAGGTTCGAGTCCTGGACCTTACCTTTTTGTAAAACATTTTTTTTTTGAAAAAGCTAAAGAATAAGCAATATTAAGCAACTAAAAAAGACTTAATTCTAAAACTTGAAAATAAGATAGATTAAGCATGAATTTAAGTGACAGATTGCTAAACTACAAATTAAGACTATAAGCAAACTATATGAAACTGTTTTGAGCTTTTGGATTTAATAAGCAAGTAAGAGAACTAATTAGCTAACAACAGACCTAAAGCAGAACCTAATAAGCACAGATGACTTATAAATAAGCAAATAAAATAAGCTAAAAGCACTTCAAACCCCTAAGACAGTTGACTCTAAATGACACTTTTAAAAGACTTTTGGCACAATTTAAGATTAAATTTAAAGATAAAAAACACTTTGACATAAGCTAAAAGCTTACAAAAGATGAAGAGCTAAACTCAATAGACTCAACTAAGCTAAAAATAATAAAATAGGTTTAAGAAACAAGCTGGAGAAGTTGATTAGAAATGACAGACTACACTGATTTTTAGATTAGAATGACTAAATGACAGCTTAAAAATAAGACTCAATAAGCTAAACTAAATTCTAAAAGTTAAAAACAAATAAAGAACATAACTTAAATACCAAATTCAAACTAAAGTTAAGCTAATAAAATCACTAACTAAGCTGAAAACTTAAATTAGGATAGATTGCATACATGACTGCTTGACTTAGATATTTTAAGCTAAAATGGGATTTTGCAACTACCTATTAAGACCCTAAAATGACTTTTGACACATTAAAACCTTAAAACAGATTAAATTCTTATCATACTAAGCTACTTTATCAAATATTAACCTATTTAAGCTATAATATCAGCCTCTAATGATCTTTAAAATAAGGCCCTAAAGAACACATTTCAAAACTTCAAAATGCTTGACTGTTTTTGAACAAAAAAAGATCTCAAAGGATTTTTAACAATCAAAATGACTTCAGAAAAAGTGACATTGATGCTTAAGTAACTCAAATTAACTACAAAAGCCACACATTAAGTTCTCTTTTAAGGAATTTAACCAACAAGCAGTTTTAGATATCTAGAACAACCACTGACTTAAACCATGAATACTTAAAATAACCTTGAACTTGAATTTTTTATTACTATAAAAACTTATGAAAACTGGCTTATAGACTGAATTAAAGCTTTGTTAAAACTGACTAAAAGGCCAAGAATGACTTTTAACCTCATCTGACCCATTTTAGAGCCTTATCCCAAACACTCCCTTAAAAACTTGAAAACTAATTTTATACTAAAACAGACTATGATAAGCTTCAAACAGATTAAACAGATTAAGACTAATGACTATAAAAGACAATTAAGTAAAAATCTTGGAAAAATAAGCACAGATTAATAAGCTAGAACCAATAAGCTATTTTAACTATGAAATTGGACAGAAACAAATAAGCTATAATAAAACTAAAACTAAGCTCTTAAACTAACATAATAAGCTAATAAAAGGCAGAATAAGCATTTATAAGTAATAACAAGCAAAAATAAGCAGAATTAAGCAGTTTAGCAAATAAGCAATTTGAAAGCATATAAAAGGAAAAAAATGAAATAACCTGCAGCCATAAGCTTACAATGAAGAACCTAAAGCTCTAGGGATTCAACTTGTTGTCAATAAGCTGAATCCAAACCTATCCATTGCTAGCTTATCATCTAAAAAGCTCAAAACCAAACATAATATAGATAGAACAGTAATTTTTAATACAAGATATTTAAAGAAACACTGAAGTTTTATTAAACTTTGGAAAAATTACAACTGAGAATGAAATTAGAACATTTAAAAGATAATTAAGCTGAAAATTACATAAATAAGTTTAAAACTAAAAACTTGAACTTCATTAAAACTTGAAAGTTACATTGCTTGAAAAGTAAAATACAATTGAAAGTAAAAATAAGCAGTAAATAAAACTGGAAATAAACCTAAACTAATCCTAAAATCTAATCCCCCAAAATGAAGAGAATCCTATTTTATTTATAGCCAAAGAGTGAGAGGAGCTTGTGCTTCTTGTGTTTGTTATGTGAGGAGAAAAAGAGAGGGTTGAACGTGCTCTCCAATCCTTTAATATCAAACCCGTATTCCCATTGTATCTTATTGCTCTCATCTAGCCCTTGACCTTTCCTTAGTCCCATCACCAAGGGTCTTTTATGGTTTAGCCATGTGGCAACTTCTTTTGTCAGGTTGTGAGAGGTAGGGTTAAGGTGGGGTTATTTCTAGGGATTAGGGATGAAATAAAAGTGACGCATGAATAGTCACAATAGGGATTTGGTGGGTTGTTCTGTATGGGGTTTTGACTTATTAGAGTGAAAATGGCGGGCAAAATAGGGTAATGGTTTTTTTTATATCTTTGTCTAACTAAGGATTGAAAGTTAATGGGCGTTAGCCTTTTTTTGGGTAGGGGTTTGCATCGTTAGTCCTTTGGACTATTAGTGTAATTAGATAAGGACTAACGGTGTAAACCCATAAGGACTAGCAGTGTTAGTCCTCAAGGACTAACGATGCAAACCCTTAAGGACTAATGGTATAATGGATTGGCTAATGTGCTTTTGGTTTGGGCCTTATGATTAAAAGGGTTTTAATGGACTTTTTATGATTTAAAGCTTATAGATAAAGGCTTAATGGGCTGGCTTGGCCCATTAAATGGGTCCGGGTTGGTCCATTTAAGATAAGCACGCCTTTTGACTTTGATTTTTCATGCTCTTTCTAATCCCGTGCTTGGTTTTGTCCGTTTTGGCTTGATTTTTGTCTTTTTGTCCAATATCCGTTACCTACACATTATAAATCACAAAACACACGAATACAATGTATTTTTTATATGTTTTTGGTCTTTTAGGCACATTTTTCTAGGTAAATGGTATGTGTAATTAAGAACATACCACGGATCCCCCTAAAAAACGTCCCATGGGTCCCTTATGGGTCTTCCTGGCCCGTTCAACTTAATACATCTTGTATTAGTTCATATTCAACCCATGCTTCTTTATAATTAGCTTCTAATTAATTTACCAACTATTAATAAATTAATAAACTAATTAATTATACATATAATATTAATTCAAATTAATAATATTTCTCCTTTATTATTTCTATTATTGGTTTACCGAGGGCAACCCAAAAAGGTCTTTACTTTTGATGACAGTCTTACCAATTAGTTATGAACTTGGAAACTAAATCCAACAACTACGACATTCGACTCGACGACGTCCCAATCATGCGCGACAATAAAGGAGCGGTTGACCTTATCAAAAACCTGGTGCAACACTCGCGGACTAAACACATCAAAATTCGTCACCACTTTCTTCGAGACAATGTCCAGAAAGGACATATCCAAATCAAAAAAAGATCCATCCGTCGACAATATAAGCCCACAATCCTCACTAAACCCTTTAAAACTTTAATCGTTAACTATTTTTGTCTCGCTTAGGAAGATGAACACATTCCATAAATCATTCTTCTTTTCTTTTTGTCTCGATTCTAGTCCGTGTTCTATTCTGTGCCGTGATAACTTAATTACTTCATCCAAAGTATTTTAAGCATTTTTAATTCGCGAAATGCAAATTAAAATGTCACTCCTTCTGTAAAAATTTTGTCAAAAATTCGAGTCTAAAACTCTCTGCTGAGGGCGGCCCCATATCTAGGGCTGCCTCTTGATTTAATCAAGCGGCACCCATATCGATATGGGACCGCCACTAGACGAGACATATGTCTGTTCTCCTCATTTTTGTTAAACTCGAAAACAAACATCCCTTTCTCTGCAGCCATTGACGAACTCGAACCCAAAACCCTCCAAACCTTAAAATCAACCATTAAAACTTAAATTAAAGATCAAATCAGCACAAACAATCATTCCTAACATCATTAATATCATCAATTGTAAGTCATTTCATCTAATTTATTTCCAATTCGTGTCTAGGGTTCATGTTGAACAAAAATTCAAAATTGGGGATTTTTTAATTTTCTTTTAGTTATATGTAATTAGGACTATAATAACACAATGTATAACTAATATGCTTCCCGTAGACATAGGATTTTCATAATTGAGTGTGTTTGTCAAAAAAATTAATATGAACAAAAACTCTAATTTTCTTTCGAAATTACTCACGTTAGGAACACCATAAAAATGTTTTAATGCATTGTTAATACACTCTAAAAACGTTTTTGCATTCATGCATAATGATCTCATGAACATCATTCGAAATATTTAATCAATGAATATTTTTGACATGTTTGGATGAGCAAAATTGAATTAAGGAGTGTTTAGGTTAACTCATAGGTTTTTATCTTAGAGTCGAGTTAACCGCAACTCTACATTTGTTGCATATAGGCACACACTAGGCATTTTTTTCTAAAAAAATTTGAAAATTGGGAATAACACGTACTAAAATATTCATATTATTGTGATTAGGTGTAAAGAATGTCTCAAGAAGGACTCGAATGCCTAAAAACTCACATTAATTCTTCTCAAAAATTGCCATATCTAAAATTACCTTGTCGATCTATTCATGAATGAAGAGTTATTGACATAACGTTTGATTCCAAAGGAGTCTTAGAAAAGAACCTACTCAAAGTTGGATTCAACTCTTTTCGTTCCACATTAAAGAATGAAACCTATATCCAAAATTATAATAGAGTTTTATCAACCTTTGAACTACAGACTAATAAGTGATCCTTTGGATCATATTAATCGAAATAAATGGAAAAAACGTGTAGGGCAACGTTTCGGGATTTTTGGAACGCACTTGATTTTCCTTTGAAGGACATTTTTCTTACACACTGAAAAGGTATCTAAAATCCATTAACAATCACAACACTACTCCAACAAATGATCCCCTCTTCAGCAAATTAACTCATCCAACCTCAATCATATACAACATAACTAAGAAACGTCTAAACAAGTTCAAGTTTGCAATTAAGGATCCATGCAATCTCTTCGTTGAAGAGGTATGTCCTTATCTTAAAGCGGTGTTTCTCGGTCACTTCCAATATATCAATAAGTAGCTCGTAGTATAATATTTGGAAACTAGCTAAGCTAACCGGGTCAACATAATAATACCCCTTATGTTGACCGGCCAATGTAAGGGTATAAATACCCTCTCCATGCCTTGGAGAGGGTGGTTGGTTCATTTTATACATACACATTTCTTTCTCTCACTAAGTGTTCTAACCCACTCTTTCTCTCTTTAGAATTTCCTCTCTTTTAGTCATAAGTGATTGTATGCTTGATATCCTACAATTGGTATCATGAGCCATAGGGTGATATCGTGAGTTTGTGTGCGTTTTTCTTCTTGTTCTAGCTCGTTCGTATGCTCAAATTTAAAGCCCGGATTTTTATGTCTAAAAGTGTTAAATTTTATGTTTTTAAGCAAGATCTAGGCCCAAGATAACTAGTTGTACAAGAAAAATCAAGGTAAAACATCAAAAGGGTGTGTTTTTTGTCTAAAAAGTACGTTTTTGGTTTGAAGCTAGCAAAATATGTATCTATTTGAAGCTAGCAAAATATGCAGGGTTAATGCTAGCAAAATATGTTTCATGCGAAATATGTTAGCATGCGAAATATGACAGGTTGAGTTCAAGCGATTTATCTCATTTCTAGGAAACGAAACTCTGCTTAATTTTTCTTAGGTCAAACAAAATATGTTTTCAAGCAAAATATGCATGTGGTTTATGTTAGCAAGCAATTTATGACAGGTTGTTAGTTCAAGCGAAATACGTAATTGTGCAAAACGAAACTCTGTCCAATTTTCATAAACCAAGCGAAACATTACATTTTCATTTTCCTTGAGAAACATTACAGTAACATATTCCTTGAGAAACATTACAGTGACGTATTCCTTGAAAAACATTACAGTGACGTATTCCTTGAAAAACATTACAGTGACATATTTCTTGTCAAACATTACATACATCACAAAAAGATTTTATTTTCTACAATTTGTCTTACTTTGTAAAATCCCGTAAAATACTTGGATTTCTCGATTTTAGTAAAGATTTGTAAAATCCTACGGAACAATAATCTTAATCACCTTCAACAATAACTCTTTAACACAATCTTCCTTTATTACTATTCGATCATGTTCTTATCTTTCTACAATCACTTCAAGATGTCTACCTTAGCTGAATTTATGATTGTTACCGGTGCTGACAACCGTCCAACTATGCTTGATAAACCATAGTATGAGTGATGACATCAAATAACATCTATTTTATAGCATCATTTATCCCGTATAAATTACCCATTTTATATAATTATTGTAAGAATTGGTACTTAATTGCTTATATTATTATTTGCAGTAATTGTGGAGTACATTGTGAAGTTTATATAAAAGGCACGCATTTTGGAGCATAAATGAAGAGTTCAAGAAATCTACTAAACTGACAGCGAGTGCAAATACCTGATTATACTATACTTATAACGCCGTATCCAAGACTTGATGAACTTAAAAGAAATACCATTGCCTGACTTTGACGAATACGTCCGTATCCGCATCACAAAACGACCGTATATAATACATTTGTGTCCCAATGAAGAACAACTGGGTTTACTCAATATCCCACATCCATAAAGAAGATGACGGCGTATCCCTGCTAACCTCACAGATAACCCGATCCAAACATCAAAGATCGCATGCATTTAATGCGGTCAATAATTAGTGATCTTGCAATTAATAAAAATCGTGGTCATAAGGAAAGTTGAATGACACTTAATGATGATTACACGCGGAATTAATAACAATTTATGGTCATTAATGATAATTAGTCAACATTTAACTACTAACCAGGGAAACCCCACACACACACACACACACACACATTGACTCTATCAGGAACAGCAATATTGCAGTCAATTTTTAGACACTATAAATACAAGACCCTAAACTCAGTTTTAGGTGTGAAAGAAAATCTCTAAACCACCAAGTCGATTCTCAGACGTATAGAATAGCCAAGAAGGTCAGAAACGAGCCTCAAGATCATAGAAAAACTCTTGTAATCTTCGCACAACCGAAGACGCGTTCATATATCTAGTTTCTTTACACATTTAATCGTTTCAATATATCAAACCAGTGTGTATTTTTTTACAATGACTATGGCTGATACCCTTTAGGTACAGCATGTTGTGAAGATTAATGTTTGGCTTGTTATCTGATTGTCATAATTATCGTTGATTGTTTGAATATGTTTATCATTTTATAACTTGTTTATGGTGCTTTTGTATGCGACTTATACTATCATTCAACTAGGGTCTAGTGAGACCTAACCAATAATCTATCCGGATACTTCCAAGTATAGTGATTTATACATCTAGATTCAAAGATCACAAGTATTGTCTTTTAAATTCGTGCTAAGGATTCTCTCTTGCATAAGTAGTTTAAGATCGATATTGCCTTTGGTTTATTGAACGTGTTGACTAGCAGGTGTCCCTAGATAATTCAACAAATAACGTTCTGATTCCATTGGATAGTTGGACAAGTGGACTACTAGTATATAAATTGCCGTTAAGCAGTAAGTGGGTAAAGTCTCCATGAGCTAGGGTTTTGTAAGAGCACCATTACGAATCTCCTAAGATATATTATAATCAACATAAGGATGCTTTATGCGAGAACATTAATTGTGACAGGATTGTTCGTGTCTAGGTCTTAGGATGAAGTACCGCCTAAGTCTTAAGAATGATATGCTGCTTCGAGATAAGACTATCATTGCACTAATAAAGAAACCTGCGTTTTATTGGATTATTCATGGTTGATATGTTTTCTTTATAATTGACCGCTTCTCTATCATTTATCAATCTTCTTGTGTGTGTTTATTGCTTTACTTGTCATCAAAACCCTTAGCTTAGATACAAACTTTTCTAGTCACTCTGGCAGAACCCCCCTTAATCATTGCATAGTTTTGCGATAAATTATATAACTAAAAAAACTATAAAATTAGATATTAACGCTCTCGCTCTTAGTGACCGAAACCCTACATACCAACAACTACATCCTTGACCGTGTTACACTGCCTGTTAAAGTGTTTTGTTATTAGTAGGTCGCATAAAAATAAATGGTAAAACTTGATACATAAAATAACACCTACACAACAAAACATCAATGAGTCTTAGAAAAGTCGTATGAAACTCTACATTCAAGGTAAGGATAATGGATGGATAATACTTAACTCAGTTGAAATTGGTCCCCTTGTCTGGCGTGTTGCACTAGAGAATGGCTGTGTTAGACCCAAGACTTATGAAGAATTATCCGACAAAGAAAAGCTTCAAGTTGATTGTGATCTCAAGGTTACCAACATTGTTCTTCAAGGTCTTCCATCGGATTTCTATGCTCTCGTTAATCATTAAAAAGTTTCCAAAGACATATGGGATAGAGTTAAGCTGCTTACGCAAGGCACATCATTATCAAAGCAAGAACGTAAGTGTAAGCTGTATGATGAGTTTGATAAGTTCTCTTACATAAAAGGTGAAACACTGCATCATTATTACTTATAGTTTGCTCAACTTATCAATAACATTGACATCATTCAAATGACCATGCAACTAGTTCAAGTGAATACTAAGTTTCTGAATAGCCTTCTACCAGAATGAGGTAAATTTGTTATTGATGTTAAGTTAGCTAGAGTTTTGCATACGTCGAACTATGATCAACTATATACGTATCTTGAACAACATGAGGTACATGCTAATGAGACTCGCTTAATGTGTGAAAGATTTCTAGATCCACTTGCCTTAGTTCCCAACTATCATCAAAAACCATCCTACTTTAACAACTATCATTCTCAGTACACCACTCCTCAGTATCCACAACAGTTTTCAACTCCTACTCAACATGTGTACTCTTCACCACCACAGTCAAACCTTTATAAAGCACCTCATCATCCATAACAATACCCAACTACATATCCAACTAACCTTAGCCACACTCAACCCTCTATTACTCAAAATGCATATGCACCTTCGACAATTCCACAACAACCTCACGCTGAGTTTCCCGAAATAGACGCAGGTCTTGCTGTTACAACATTACTTCCTGGTGATGACTCAATTGCTTGTATAAACAAAGCAATGGCATTCTTATCAGTTGTGTTTACACCACGTTATCCCTCAACCAACAATCAACTCAGATATTCTTCCAATCCAAGGAATCAAGCCACTGTTCAAGATAGTAGAGTCACCGTTCAACAAGTTCAAGTAAGACAAGCTCAGAATGTTGTTAGTTCATGTTCACAAGGGAATGCTTCAGGTTCAAGGGGAAATACATCATGTCAAGTAAAGGTTATTAAGTGCTATAATTGTCAAGGTAAAGGGCATATGGCTATACAATGTACTTAGCCAAAAATGGGACGTGACATGGTTTAAAGAAAAGGTCTTACTTTTTCAAGCACATGCTGAGGGTAAAGAATTGAATTAGGAGCAGTTAGCATTTCTCGCAGATCTTGGAGTTGCAGATGGTCAAGTTGCTCAGACAATCACACACAATCCAGCTTTTCAGACTGATGATCTAGATGCTTATGATTCTGACTGTGATGATATATGTTCAGCCAAAGTGGTCTTATGGTTATCTCTCAAGTTATGAAGATTCAGATTTTCTTCTGATGTACCATATTCTTACCTTTTCAAAATTAAATGATGAATCAAAGTGGTGCAAGAATTATAGTATTCAAAAGCAAGCACCTATTATCGACTAACCATATGATTAGATAACAAGTGATACTGATATCATTCCTTATTCTCAATATCTAGAAGAAACACAACAGGAGATTGTTCAAAATACTAATACTTCTACACAACAAAAATCCATGATATTATCTATGTTTGAACAAATGTCTAATCATGCAACTAATTAGGATAAGGCTAATAATTAAAGTAAGATTGTTAATGAATCCTTAACCGCTGAGCTTGATAGATATAAGGAACGAGTCAAAATTCTTGAACAAAGATTTAATGTTGATTTAAGTGATTGTGAAAAGTTTATTGATTCACAAATGAATGACATGATTTTTTTTTGGGTAAAGGGTTACCTCGGTAAATCACATAAACATTTAAGTACAATGAAATGTGGCTGAATGCCACTTTAACCTCAAGTAAAACACTTAAACTTCTACTACCATGACTGTGACATGCCACAAATCAGCTACGTCTAACTATATGAGAATAACCAATAATAATAAAGGCCTAAACTAGCGATGATCTTCCTATTCCTTCGATGCACTAACCATATAAAGGCAATGCCTCTATATAGCTCCTCAAACACACGAGTAGCACTACGCATCAAAAAACAAAGAGGTCCTCAACAATAAAGCCTAAATGACTTAGGCATCTTCCAACGTTCAAGCAGCTTACGTACCATAGTAGTATCTTTAAACCGAAATGTATGGATCTTTAGCCGAACCGTCACCATAATAATATCACAAATATCTTCTGGAGATTTCTTGGTCTTCTTGAACACTCTATTATTACGTTCTAACCATAAGAAATAAAAAGCCTCTGCTACAAGAATTTTGCCAAAGATACTACAAGCCGTTCTCTTGTTCCTCATCGGGTATAAATAAGCAAGAATATCATGTAAGATGGGAGAAACATGGTCCATACCAGCAAGTTTACGAATATAATACCACACTTTGGCTGAATACGTGCAGTCAAAGAAAAGATGTGTATGAAGACTCGCGTTGAGAGTCACATAAAGTACATCGCAGCAAGTCCAAATCATTATCAATACCCACATCCCATTTTTCAATTTGTCATGAGTTTTGAGACTATTTCGCATAACCAACCAGAAATGAAAAGCATGACGCGGGATAGAATGAGAAAACCACACAATTCGCCAATAATCGGGAAAACTACGAGGCCAAATAGCTTCCCAAACCTTTGCTACAGAAAAAAATCAGAACTTGCCATTACTATCCCTCCACTAATATACATCAGCCCTTGATGTAACAATATAAGGAGTAGGACGCAGCCCTAGTGATGGGGACTTTTAAACCTATGATTGAGGCCAATTCCATGCACCATTCAAAATCAACTCAGCCACATTATTTTTAAGATGAAACCCTTCTCTCATGATGTCTCTAGGAGTCAAGAACTGACTAAGAGTGCATAATGAGCACCAATTATCAAACCATAAAGACGTGTTAACACCATTTTCAATTTTTACCCAAATAAACGTCCCACAAGATCTCGTAATGGAGCAGTTTCCTCCACCCCAACTCCAACTCCGATTTTAACTAGAAAGTCCCTCATGATCGCCCTTTTATTTTATAGAGTATTATCCACCAAAAAAAAAAAAAAAAAAAAAAAACCCATAAAGATTCTTTATTAGAGACAATGTTCCAAATATGCGTAGTTAAGAGAGCAATATTAAAGACATCCAAGTTACGAAGGCCAAGACCTCCTTCCCATTTAGGAAGACATATATCTTCCTATGCAAGCTTTGCCTTCTCCTGCTTATATTCCCCATTACACCATAAAAAACCATGAATAAGTTGTTGGGTGTCATAAATAATACCTTTGGGGATAAGAAGAACAGATGCCTAATAAACATGCATAGAATAGATAAAGAATCTTTCTAAACATGCCAAAGAAAAAGAATCTTTATTAACAACTCTTAATGGTTTTAAAACAGAATTCAAAGAAAGAGAATCTAAATCTATAGACAAACAGATTGTTTTGGAAAACAAAAATAAAGAATTGGAAAACATTGTCTGTAAGTTGTATCAATCTACGCAAGCTGTGCACATGTTAACAAAACCACAAGTTATTTATGATAACACACATAAACAAGCTCTTGGATATCAAAATCCCTTTTAAATATGAAACGATCTCTGAAGATCAAGCCAATCTTGTATGATGGTAATGTGCTATCTAATACACATGATGTTCTTTCTATGGTTGATGAAGAAGAGACTTTGATTTTAGCTAAAGAGAGTCGATTATAAATGGTTGAAAAACAAAATGATCCAATCATGAAGAAAGATAAAATTAATATTACTCTGCTTAATTATTCTAACTTAAGTAAATTAGCTAAATATTTTAGAAAACGTTTTGTCCCACAATAAGAACTGTTTGCAGAGCAAAAGTTTTGGTTACAAAGTTCTGACAAGAACTCTGAAGAACCTAGTACTTCAAATACACCTATCAAAATTGAGGTTCCAAGTGAACTTCCAAAAGTAAGTTTTGTAAAAAAAAGTTTTAAAAAACATAGATATCAACTTGCTAGTTTTGACAAAGTGGTAAAAGTAAGAACCACACCTGATGCAATCACTGAGGGTTCATGGGACTTTGAACATACCAAAAAGGGTTTTCTAAATAATTCCATGGTTAAATAAGTTGAAAGAATTTTTTCTAGAGTTTGATAAAGGTATTCTTGATGAAATCACTGAAGTACAAACTGTTCTACCCAAATGGAATCAGTTGTGGAACAATACTCTATCAACAGGAAATGTTGTGAAATTCAATAGAAACAATTTTTGATTGAAAATGATCGACTCTTGGACAAAATCATATCTCAAGAAATTGTGAATATTGTGTTTAATTCTTCTGTTATCGTTTGTAATTCTGAGAAAAAGAATGAGAATTATGTGGATACATGCAATAAGTGTCTGGAACTTAAAACTGAGCTTGTCAAAAAGAATGATGTCTATATTGAACTTTCGAAACAGTTTTCAAACCTCGATGTGACAACTGTCTATTTTGAGGTTAGTAACCGATAGCAAACATACGACATTTTGACTCTTTTTATTTATTGTTGAGTCACTCTTACATGGTCGTGTCATTTTTATTATTAAATGCTTGTTTTACTAGGAACCCTAGTTATACGAACGCACCTTTTACCTAACGATCATAGTTAATGGTCCTAATGACCCACGATATGCTCAAATAACATTATAACAATGTCAAAATACATGGATAAACATAATTCATTCACTTTTGTGCACTTAGGTCAATTTACTTTTCATAACTTGCAAGTTTCCTGGTAAACACGATATTTCAAATTTTTTTACGTTTTTGCACTTACGCTTCTTATAACGGACTTAAAACACTTCAATATGACTTAAGTGTATAAATTTACTCTTAACCAACATTATTTATCACATTTTACATTTAACCTACAATAAACTACAAATTATACACATAACTATACCTTTTTACATATTTTACTTATACAACTTTTACACAAATATACCCAAAATATATATAACATATTTATAAGAAAAATAATAATTAAAACCGCCCTCATAGGGCCCCAAAACCAGATCCCGCCCCTTCCTCCTCACATGCTCACATTTTCCTTGTTCAGTGAGCTCATTTCCTTCTCCCATGCTTACTTTATTTTCATCATTTCATTTAACCTTCTCACACACACTTCTATCTCAATTTTCTCTCTCTCTCTAGATTTGGTTTTCCTCCTCCTCTACTCCAAAGATCCGGCCACCATATCACCACCATCAACCACCACTCAAAATCTTGATTTAACACAAGATTAACACTCAAAAAGGCTTGATTTATTACCCCTAACAAGCTCCTAGATTTATTTTTCATCCAAGGTATTATTTGAAAGGATTGTATCACCTCAGCCTTATCTCCCTCTTATCATTCTCTTGGTGATTTCATAGGTAAGACAATGGTACAAGACGGCTTGTGCCTATCTTGTACCCGAAAGTGCCTATTTTGGCTCAAAACATATGTTCATCCATTTTCTTTGGATCTAATCTATAAAATAATTTAGCTACTGGATAAGTAGTGTTATGAGACTCTTAAAATGATGATATAATGGTTATAGGATTTGTTTGGGTGTTTTGAGGATTCGGATGACAAAACTAATCACAAAAATGTTCATAAAACCATGATTTAGAGCTAGATCGGGTGTAAACTTGTACATGCAATGGTTCAAAAATAATGTAAGATACCTACTGATTTTTCTTTATAAAAAGGATGTTTACATATTTATAAAATGATTTCAAGAGTTGTTTTGGTTGTTTAGGCATGTATCGGTAAAATGGTTGCATGAAAACTTAGATAAAAACCCTTAAAAGTGGGCTGTGATTTTTAGAGGATCAACTTGTTTGGGTCATAACTTGATGATAAAATATGATTCTTGATTCTATCATCAACTACTTTGAAATATATTTCCAACCATTATAATATCACCAACTGGAAATAAGGAAAAGTCAATCAAAACTTGTTTGTAAGACAAGTGTGCAAAACAGTAAATTGTTCCAGATTTGTTAGAGTGCAAGGTTTTGAGTGTATCTCACTTATACCTCCATGTCAGAAGCTAAAATTTTGTATATAGTTAGTTCATGATATGATAAACACGTCACCAAAAACTTGGAGCCTAGATTCGTTGTTAAGACCCTCTCGTCATCAAGGCAAACAACGTGTCCAGAACTGAGTCTTTTTCTTTGCATGATCATATGAAAGGGTTAACCAACTAAAAAATAATTATAAAGCCTTGTGAAGACTCTTAAGACCTTATATTAAGATATATCAGAAGGGTAAGAGTTTTAAAGATAATTAACTTCGTGAAACGTTGCCCGAAATGACACTAAAAGTTGGGTCATATTTAGTACTTTTAGTCTATAATAAGGAGCATTTTTTGAAGTAACTTGACATATGACTTAACTAATTATCTTATGTCACATCCGAGCATATCATTTAGGATATAATTAGGTATATTTATTTACCTTAGGTCTTGGGTAGAAGGGTGCGCGTTCGTTTGGGTTGCCTACTTGTGTGATTTACCGTGAAGTCATCGATTGTTCTAACTTTTGAGATGAGATTTCTCACATCCCCCTTTTTACATGTTTTAAATGTTTTATGATGGAAAGCATAATTTTTTGTATTGCTATGATCTTACTTTTAAGTATTTAAACTTTTGAGCATATTTGAACTTGAACTTGTTTTGAATGTATGTAACTTGTTGAACTTTGGAAACGTGTTGAACTTAAACTTTGAACTTGATACATACGCTATTTGATGCTTGGAACTCGCCACTACTTTTAACTTACTTTCCCCCTCAATGGGATTGAGACGTTAGTACTTATGGATAGCGCTATTAAAAGATTAGCCCCTCCTCACACCCCGCACAAGGGCGCATAGTACTAAGTGTTTGTGCCACACTATACAACTAGAACTCGATTGGATGTTTGGAATGGTTAGTCTGAATACGTTTAAGTAGTGCCTCGCATGAACACTATAGCATACATGTATGTTGATTTGATTTTGTGTCACGTTACTTTAGGTAATGGGAATTTTTTTGAATACTTGAGTTGTTTTGGTTACTTGACTTGTTTTTGGTAACTCGCCATTGAGTTGGCAAACTATTATCAGACATCTACATTTTTCTAAAACTATATTTTATGTACATAATCCTATGAGCTCACCAACTATTTTTCAATAGTTTACCATTTTTATCATGCTTTTCAGGTGATGTTCCTAAAGCGAAAAGTTAGTGCATTTGATTTTGGACATGTTCAGGATGTCTACTTTCTTCCAAGTTTATTGTCTTTTGGGTTATCCATGTTTGGAAGAAAACTATGTTGACTTTTATACTCTTTAAATTTGTATTTGATATTGTTGTAATTCAGATATTTCTATCTTTATCTTAATCATGTATGGTGTTTTATCTATAATCTTTTGTGATGTTTATTAATATGTTACACCTTGCATTTCCGTCTTGGTGGGGTGTACAGATTGGTAAATCATAGCCTAATATAGGAGAACACCGATTTTTTCCAAAATAAAAATCCGAACTATGAAACCAAAATGATTTTCTTATCTAAAAACACCAAACATGAAATGTTTCGACCAGCCTAGTGGTTGCATTCATTCGACCTCAATTAGACTAACTGATCAACTATGTCTACTATAGGGAGTATCATGCAACCCAAGGTATATCATTATTTAAACGAGTTTTAAAAACTCCGACTTTCCACTTAGTCACTGAAAGCATACTAGATTATGTGCATCGAACAATGCATACTTTTAGATTCTACTAAATGATTGAGTACATCATGCTTATTTTGATTAATCCATTCGCATTCTGAGTTTGCGTTTACATCGGTTACTGTCGTTATAGTGTCACACTGTCCTTAAGCACCTTGTTATTATAGACATCATCACAGTCATAATATGGCCCATAGATCGTCTTCGCACGCTAATGATTCCATGAGTGAGTCACGATGTACACTTAACTACGGCGTATTGAATATCTGGACGTTATCAATCCTTTATTTTTTATGCACTTTAAACATTATTGTCAGTTCTGTCTATATGGCGTATTCATGAATATGATACGCGTATTCACCAACTGACCCGTATTTAAATACTTTTATAGGTTCTTAATACGGTGTATTCTATTTATGTATACACCGTATTGGGTCTCCTGTATAGTTTTTTTAGTTTATTTAATTAACTATAGGTAGGATTTTTGAATGTTTTTCCTATATTTTGCACAGGACCTCACTGAAAAGAAATCGACGAAGTTGGTGAAGTGTCAATCATCTAGAATCCTATGTGTGATTGTAGTTATGCTGGAATACAGACGCATTTACAACACACATCTTGCTCATAAACTCAACTTGGAGAATCTACCGAGCAAAATATTAGATGGAGTTTTCATCATTTCCTAATTCTTTATACTGTTTTAATGTTTTTATCTATACCACGAGAACGTTGAATTAATTCAAGTAAGGGGGTGGGAATTAGAAGTATACTTGTCCTATTTTTCACACATTAAAATGCTTAAATTTATGCCACAATTTAGAAAAAAATTCAAGATCATTTGTGAAAATTACTTGTTAAATAACCTTTCACACAATAACCCTTATTATAATATTTGAGGGATTTAACCTATCCGTTTCCACATGTTTTACCAAATTCAACAAAATATGAGTATTTCCCGAGTCTTGTGTCATTTTCTATCTTTGCTACGGTTGGGAAGAAATTTGCACAATGCAAATGGGAATGTAAAAAGTAGTTAAAGCTCATGTATTTTTACTACCATTACAATTAATGGTACGTCCGAAGAATGAAGAATTATCGAAAGAATTATCCAGAGTTATTATGATCGTGAAGATGGTGAAACTACACCGAGATTTCTTAGTTAGTATATAAAAAATGAAAAAATTAGAAAAATCGCAACAAAAAAGAGGATGAAAGTTTGAAGATAATCGTTTCGTAAAAGCTTAAACCGAATGAATTATATCAAGGATCGATTATTCTTTGATAGTCTTATAAGTCAACGATGTAAAGTTTTGTATAAAGTAGTAGATATCGTCACTTGTCTTGTAAAAGTATGTAAAGTATGGGATGATTTAGAAGTTAACCGTTACGGGAACACCAACTTAGGTTGTTGTTTTTGATCAATGATCAAGACGTTTGTATATAGTTGTGTCTTTTTCATGGTAACGGTCGGGAAAAAACTGTCTAGCAACTTGTACCTTATTTGTTTGGACTTAGTCTATTTGTTTCGTAATTTTTATTTAACAACAATTTATTTTCCTTTCCTAATCATTAACCTTCGGTTTTACTCGAATGAGGATGTGATCGAGTCATGCATGTACATTCTGTCGTTACGGCCATGTATGCGTGATCCAGCTACCTTGTTGGTTTATTACTTTTGGTGAATGTTAGAAGATCCATACCCTATATCATTCTTCATCATAACCCTTGGTTAAACTCGAATGAGGATGTGATCGAACACACATGTCTATTCCGTCGTTACCGCCATGTATGTGTGATTCAGCTGCCTTGTTGGTGTGGTACTTTTGGTGAAAGATTGTTAGAATGATCAACCCTAAACCTTATAATAAAAAAACTCATTTTACCTTTATAAACTTGTTACTCCTTAGCTCTAGTGGTGGAGATGTGTATCCTTGCCAAGCCTATGATAGAATACTCATCACGACCGAGCAATTGAGCGAAATAGTTACATGTTACCACATAGATTAGTTGAGTTGATTTGTTGCTTTCAGCTACATATTTTGTGTGTTGTTTGGTTGTGTACTGTAATTAGATCAAATAAATGGCTTAACGAGAAAAATCCTTAGGGATACATTTTCATAAAATTTAAAGGCTTACTTGAGGACAAGTAGGATTCAATTGGGGGGTATTGATGACATTAAATAATGTCACTTTTATAGCATCATTTTATCACAAGTAATTAACCATTATTTTGTATAATATTTCAAAATAATTGTTACTTTTAACGTTTTGTATTTGTGAATTGTAGTAATTATGGAGTATTGATAAAGATTCAGCAAAAAGGCTACGACATCTGGGAGCTTAAAAGAAAGTAATATGAAGTTTCAATGTTCTGTCACCAATACACCGTATCATCAAGGAAGATACGGCGGTTGCTGTGCCGACCACATTCATAAAAAGACCACGAAGGAAACAAGATCAATACGCCGTATCCAGAGAATCCTATACACTGTATTCAAGCTATGGAAATAAAATATTCTGAAAGATATCGAACGTGGTCCCTACTCCAAGAAACCCCCAATACGCCGTATCAAAGCCTTTTGATATGCCGTATTGACCTTTTTCAAAATTATAATAGAAAACTCAAAAACAAGTTTAAGTGGTGCTCAAATCATATTTTCGATACCTAAACCATGAAAGTCAATTTTTAGAGGAGAATAAGAGCAGAAGAGGTCTTGCAACGTAATCAATTCCATAGGAGACAACGTGTAATTTCTTATTCTTTTGTAATCGTTCAGTTTTTTGGTATCATTCGTTAACTCGGTTAGTTTACCTTGGCTAAATTATTACTCTTGTATTGGTTATGACGTTTGAAGGCTAATACCTTCGGGTATTAGCCATTATTATAAAGATCTGAATGTTTAGTTTTGTTTATCTTGATTGCTTAATTTATCGTTGATTGCTTGTTTTTGTTTATCAGTTTATACTTGTTTACGTGCTTTTATATGCGACCTATCATTCAATTGGATCTAGTGATACGGGCCAATTAATCTAGATGCCGGGATAGCTCTCCATATAGTGATTTATACATCTAGACCAATAGGTGACCTAGTGATTTATACATCTAGACCATATAGTGATTTATACAAATAACGACCTATCTTTGCCCTTAGATTGTGAGCTTAGTTGGACCAACAGGTGACCTTGGGATCAACGAGTATGTTCTCAATTAATTGGTAAAGACTTGGTTAGTGGACTACTAGTGTATGAATTGCCTTTAAGCAGTAAGTTGGTAAAGTCTCTATGAGCTATGGTTTAATAAGATCACCATTGCTTGAATCCCTAAGATAGATTACAATAAGCAAATAAAGATGCTTTATGCGGATACCTTTAATATTAATAGAGTTCTTTGTATCTAGGTCTTATGAAGAAGTACCATCTAAGTCTTAAGAATGATATGCCGCCTCGAGATAAGTAATCATTTCACTATATAAACAAACCAATGTTCTGATTGGATTAATAATGATTAATACAATTTTCTTTATTTTTGGCTAGACCGCTTTTTTATCTTCTTTAATTTGCTTAAGTGTGTTTTTGTGTCTTGAATTGGTTTTAGTCACCACAAAACCTATGTTAGTCTCTTAGGCTGAAAACCCCCTTATCTGTTAGAATTAGGATTAACATAGGTTTAGCATAGGTTTAACATAGATTAGAACTAACTTTGATTAGAAAACCATATTATTAATAAGTGAAAGATTGTTTCTCGCTCTTAGTGATTGACACCTTACTTACCACAACTCCCATCGATAATCGGGTACACTACCCATTTAAAGATGTTGTTTTTGGTAAAGTCGGCAAAATATAAATTTAAAACTTGAAATCATAAAATTACACCTACTACAACAACACGTCAGGCACCATAACTCTAAGATCCAGAAAGAGTAGGATAAACTTCCACAGGATACCTGAATCCCTTTGTAAAGACGATAAAGGTATTAAGAACGATATAGAGCCTATAGCCTCCACTATGACTGTAAATAGGTTAGTCTTAGAATGGGAGGATAAGATAAAACTTCACCAAGAAAAGGAGATAGAGTTTGACCAGTAGAGGAACAAAAACTTAAAGATGAGCGATCTGCTCCTGTCAAAATAGAAAACAAGGTGGATGATGAAGGAGAAGTCAGTTTAAGGACGTGTGACTTCGAGTCTAGCTACAAGACTCGTAAATAAAGAAAAGCGCTTTTGGGAGGCAACCCAATATTTACTTTTCCCGCACTTAGGAGTGTCGTGTGTTTTAATTCTTTATTGTTAGTTTTATTATGTTTGAGTGAATTTTGTAATCATGCTTTGATTGTTTATAACTTCATCTTATTTGCAATCAAATGTATTTTGCAACAAAATAAATATAGGGGAATATATCCGGTTTTTAAAGAACCAAATTTAAACATTTAAAATAAATTGTTTAGATTAATTTGTGTCAGATTCGAGTCATATGATTGTAATGACTAATTCTAGGTTTTTATGTAGTGATTTCTTCAGATTTAACTAATAAAATTGCGTGCAGAAAATTTCTCATTAAAAACGAAGAAGAAATTTTCACAAACGCTAGAGACAGCGTCGGGATTAACACCCGACGGCGTCGCGTCTCTAGGAATGTGGAATTTTGAATTTTTTTTAGTATTTCTGAATAAAATAAAATGTGCAATGTTTAAAATTTGTAATTCTTTTGTAAACCTGCATAAACCTATGATTACATTATTACTCTCAACCTATCTTTACTACTTTCATATAGTCAAAACCCTAAACTCTTATTGTATTTATATTTATCCCGTCGATTTTATGCTTGGTGTAGTTGTCTTTGTCTTTGATTTACATGTTATATTTGATAAGAAGAAGCTTGGAAGTTCTTTGGAAATTTCATTGGACGATTCTTGAAGGACGATTTAACCAGTTATCACATGTTTCTTCTTCATTATTGAGCAAACCAAGGGAGTACTAGTTTTTTTTACTTGTTTTTTCTCTTTATTCGTTTATACTGGTACTTATATAGAACATTGGGGACAATGTTCAACTAAAGTGTAGGGGAAAATAAGCCTTAGAAATTATTCCTTCAATTGTCATTTGCTTTGTCCTTAAAACGATGGGTAATATATCTAAACATAGCATAGACGGTAATTTTGACCTAAATTTAAATTTTTTTATGACACATACCGACAAAAATCAAGTATTAATAGCGTCTCATGGATAGGAATTTATATGACTAGCACAAAAACCCTCAGAATTCCACCCCAAAAATGTGAGGATTGCCTTTAGATCTTTAGGAATTCGGTAACCATTCTTGATACCCAAGATATTTTATACCTTTATCTTATTCGAGTTAAGGTTCGAATGCAGTCATATGTGTCTATTCCGTCGTTACGGATGTGTACGTATGGTCTTTGTCGCCTTTTTTGGAAAATTGGTATCGGTATTAAATTATATGAGTGTAGCGGTAGTGTATTAAATTCTAGAACTTGTTTTTGTGATGCATCCCGAGACCGCATAGTGAGTATTAGGATTGCTAGAAAAGAGGCACTAGGATTAACCATGTTTCTTTAAACCCTGTAATTGTTCTATATGGTCAATCTGAATATATCAACTATCCCACACCCTTTCCATGCACTCAATTTTAGTGCATGATACCCCTAATACAACCCTCTGAGACTATCGTTTTTCATGGTTCTCGTAATTTTCTGGTTAAGCTGGACTATTAATGAAGAGCATTGTCACCCTTGAACCAATTGTTACACCCAAATTGCCTTAGCCTACCTTATTTGTACTCACTTTTAGTACATTATTGTTTAAACCTAAGTTAATTATTGAGTACACGGTTGCTAAGTCCTTATCCTTGTAAATACTGTTTTGGGACGATTGGGATTCATGGTAGTATTCATCTTATGACGAATTGGGGAAGAAGTAATTTATTACCCCCAATAGAGCTCAATAAGCTCCATGTTATGTTGATCCACCTCAATTCATGTTGATCCCTTGTAGATCTTTGATCAGCTTGTTAAAGCTTTAGTTATCTTAGATAAATCTAAAACAACTATGATAGAAACCTTGTGGTGTATATATAAAGATTATGCGGAATTAATCTTTATATACTCAGAAGAATAATAAGAACAATATCAAAAACAAAAGAACTTTCACTATATTAAACAAATCAAAAACCACTTATATGTTTTGCCTAACAACTATTATGTTTTTCTATTTGTGTATATCTGTACTAACTATGCCGTAAGGGGTCCTTTTATACACCAAGAAAAAACCCTAATAGACTTACAAAACACGTTAAGTGATCATGCATATATCTTCCTAAATTATCACTAATGACATATCACTATAGCAGAGTACTAATAAACTAACTAACAGTACTAATTTACACTGACAATACTAACATTGTACTGACAGTACTAACTATAACTAGCAGTACTAATATTACAACTAGCAGTACTAATGACTTAGTTTATATTCTTCAATCTTCACTAGGAGTATAATCTTCAAGTAGCAGTACTAAGTCCTTTGAGCAGTATGAACTTGTAGAGGCCCTTTAAATCCCAACAATCCTCCCCTAAACTTGTGATTTATCTTTAAATCATCAAGTTTGTTAAATTAAAGCTTTTTGGTTCTGAGAGGATTCTTTCAAACACTTTAGCTTTTTGATCTATTGGCTTCTATGAAGATTTTCTTGACTAAGTCTCTTGCCATCTCACTATCCTCTTCCACTTGCAGTCTTCTACTGAGCATCAACATCATAACTTCAGTTGTCAAAGGATAATACATTTTCTGGAAACATATGATGTAATGCCCTCTGTTGAAAATACTAATGTTACTACAATGATCCATATAACCTCCCAAAGTCAAAAGGATCATGCATATATATTTGGTAACTCCAATAGTGCTTCTCGTTGGTTGGTTATTATGAGTTTTTTCATTCAACCCATATGAAAGTATTTCATGTCTTCAGTAGGTTCTACAGATCTAAACTTTTCTTTAACTAAGCTCTATAAAGTATCAAGGTCTTCTTTGTCAAATGCCTTAAGCATATCTTCAAAGCTTTGATATGCCTCTGTAATGTTACTAACCCTGATAATCTTATAATATTTTCTTGAGTCTTCGGTATGAATTTCCCAATCAATGATAGGATACTTAGTTTGTAGAGCTTCTACCCTGAATTCTTCAACTGGAACTATCTCTAGCATCTTCTTAAGATCTTCTTTAGATAATTCTTTTGGTTCTTCAGTTGATTTTTCTAGATGAAAAGGCTCTGAACCTGAAGCTTGAGCTGTCCTAACTTCTTGAAGCTTTCTTGAAGTAGTGCTTCTTCTGCAACTCTCTTTTTCTCTAACTTACTGATAACTTTTAAAACTAGCCTTTTTGTATATATAAATTATAATAAATATAATAAATATATAAGGATAATTTCAAGATTATAATTCAATTATAGTACGATAAGTATTCCGAAAGATTCAAAGAAAATTCCTTTTGACCAAAGGAAAAATCAAAAATCCCCCGGGTCATTCTCCCAACGAGGTGCAAATTGAAAATCGAGAACATTTGTGATCGTGCGTTTGAATGGTTTCAAAGGTTTTTTGGATTGGTTTTCTAACTTCTACAATTAAAATGCAAAAACGATTAAGGAAAAACTAAAAACGAAAGCTAAAAGTGATTAAAACCTAAAAACAAGACGGGATCCTAAAAACGCGATTTAAAAACTTAAATTATCACAAATTAAAACCCTAAAATGATTTTTTAAGTTTTTCTAATCCTAAATGACTAAACTAAAAGGAAAATTAAAGAAAATCCTAAACGAAAGCTTTTAAAGTGAAAAAACGAAGAAAACGAGAACGGGGTTCGAAACCCGTTCTTTAAAAAACGAAACTTTGAAATTTAAACCCTACGAATGTAATTTTATTTTTCCTAGGTGCATGATGATAAAAGAAAATTTTGAAAAAAAGAATTATATTTTTTTGACTTTTTAATAATTTATTATGAATTAAAATCAGTTTTAAAGAAATTAAATGATTAAAAATAGTAAATGATTTTGGAAAATTCTGAAAAAAATCTGAAAAATAGCTGGAACAATAACAATCCTAAGAAAAATAAGCTGGGGTTGCCAGCTTATTGGAATAAGCTGGGAAAAAGCTAAACGAGCTTATGGGCTTATTGGGCCAAAAGAGGTATAACAATTAAATGGGGCACAAACTAACCAGATAGCCCTACTGGAGCCGCTGGTTAGTGTGTGTTGTGTGTGGGACTTGTGTGTGTTATAAAGGAGGTCTCAAGGTCGAACCTTGGGGCTTCCTTTTTGTAAAAACCCTTTTTTTTCTTTTTTTTTAAACTTATAAAAAAATGCAAAAATAAGCAACTTTAAAAAAAGACAACTTTTTTGTAAATTAAAAATAAGCACAGAAAAGGTGAAAATAAGCTGGCAGATTGTGGTTTTTATACAAGGTCCTAAAGCTAAGCTGCTATGCTACTTTGGGGCAAATAAGCTAAGGAAAAAACCAAATAAGAAAAGACAGACAGGCTACCTAACCTAATAAGCAAAATAGAGCAAAAATAAGCACACAAAAATCAGACAAGTAAGCAAGAAATCTCAAAATAAGCTATAAGCTAAACTGGTGCAGGGCACAGCCTTTGGGATAGCTTTTGGCTTAACTTTTAAGCAACTAGAGGGGTCCTTAGGCTTAACAGCTTATATGGTCTTAAAGCCTATCCAAAAGGCTTTTCAAATCAGCAATAACAAATTAGCTTTAAACTAAAGGATTCCAAGAAAATTGCTTATAAAGTAGGCTGGTCACAAAGACTTTGTAAATTTTTTTTGGTTATCTCTAAGAAAAATAGGCAACTGCAACCTATAAAATAAGTTGGAAAATAATCTCTAATTTTAAAACTAATTAAAAATAGATAGAGACTAGCCTAAGAGTAGCTTATGCTCAAAATTTAAAAGTCTGAAAACAAAATTTACTATCTGAAAAATGGAATTGAAAAAGGTGACTTTTAGACAAAAAATTGACTAGACAAATTTAACTAAAACAAAGGTAGACCAAAGGGACTTTTTACAACTGAGTTATGACACAGGGCCTATTGGGAAAGACTCAAAACTAAACTTAAGACCTAAAAAATTTTGAAACTAAATATAAAACAGCTTAAAAAGACTTGCCAAATGTGGCCAAATGACCCAATGGCTTTTAAACTTGTTTTGACCCGTTTGACCACTTGTGCCAAACACCGCTTAAGTATTGAAATCCAAATTTAAAGCTGATTTTCAAAGATTTAAGCCAAGAAACTTAAAAACAGATAGTTACAAAGCATCATTAAGCACAAACAAACAAAATTCATTAACAAATAAGCACTAAATTAAGCAAAAAATAAATAAGCAGTTTATGGCATATAATGACAGTTTAAAAGCAAAAACTTAAACAAATGATAACAAAGCAGAAATAAAGACAAATAAGCAATAAAAGAACATAAATAAGCAGGATAAGCAACAATAAGCACAAAATAAGCAAATGAATAGTAAAAATAAGTAAAATTTTAAAAAGAAAACTTACAAAGGTCTTATGCTTATGGCTACGAAATAAGCTTTCAAAAAGCTTAAAAACAAACCTAGATGCTTACCATAAGCTCTAAACCAATGGCCATCCCTTATAAACCATGCTCCAATGCTTGACAGATTTTTGGTATTTTTTGGATTTTTTGATTTTTTTGACAGAAAATGAAAACAACTTTAATATAAGTTCCTAATGACTCAAAAACTTATATTAAGGCTTAAGAACAAGTATTTAAATACAAGAAAGCTTAAATGACAAGTATTAAAGAAAAGCTTGTAAATGACATTAATTTAAAATGCAAGTAATTTAAATGACAAGAAAGATAAATGACAATATATTAAAAAAACAATATATTAAAAAGACAAGTATTTAAAATGGTACAAAGATTTGGTTAATACAAGATTGCTTAAACTCAAAATTTCGACAAAACTAATAAGCAACATACTGCTTATATTTATACTAAGAGTTCTAGGGTTTTCTTCTTGTGCTTTCTTTGTGAGAGGCTTGAGATTTGTGTTTATTGTGTGAGAGAGTAGCCAAAGCTCATCTTAGCCCTTCATTCTTTCTTGATGCCCAATCCCATCAATCGTGTCCCTTCATTTCTTTGGCCAATGGGATTTTTAGGGATTGCCAAAGTGGCAAGAGCCTATGTGGGGTGTGAGGTGATAAAGAGTGACAGTTTTGTTGGGTGGTGAACAGTAAACGAGGCGGGGGAGACAATGAACAGTATGGGGGGTTGTTTTGGCGGGTAAATGGGGTTTATGTCTGTTTGTTTTGTGCAGGGGAGAAAGTTTGATGAATCGGCATAAATGGTCCCTCTGTTTTATATATGTTATTTCAGTTTAAGTCCTTTGTGGTGTAAAACTTTTTGTGGTTTGGCAATAATGACCCTTGATTGTGTATGGTATTATTACACCAATAGTCCCTATGGACTAACGATGTTTGATGTTAAAGGGTTTTAGGGGTTAACAACAGTTAAGGTGACATGGGCTTATGGTTTGATATTTGGGCCGATTTAATATATCAAGAGGTATTGGGCCTTTGGTCTTCATAATGTGTAAATGGGTTGACCCGGCCTGTCTTCACATTAACCCTTAATGGGCTGTCCCGACCCATTAGATGGGTAAAGGTAGCCCATTAAGTGTTTCTTCGATTTTTGGCTTCGGCTTTGACTTTGACTTCTTCGGGGTTGACTTTGACTTTGACTTTCTTGTACTTTGGCTTTGATTTGACTTTGGCTTTTCCACGCTTTTCCATTCCGTGCTCGGTTTTGTCCATTTTTGCTTGATTTTTCGTCCTTTTCTCGGATATCCGTTTCCTGCACAATATAAATGAAAACATACAAATACAATGTATTTTTGGTACGTTTTTGGTCATTTAAGTCCGGTTTAAATGGAAAACGGTATGTGTACTTAAGCACATACAAAATACCTCATACCTCTAAATATTGTCGTCTTTGTCTCACGTAATGCTATAAGTAAGCACTTAGAAAACAAAGACTCTTAAATCCCCCTCGACTAGTAACCTAGAAAAGTAGCTAAGTGTTCGTCAAGGGGAATGAAAGAATCAATAGTCTTCAAAAAGCCCCGTTTTTACCATTTTTAATTGTATTCACTTATTCCCACACATATTTTTGTTCTTTTCATTTTTCTTATTTTTTGTATTTTTCTTTTTAAGCAACTAACTAACATATTTGACTTTCGTTATTTTATAACTTTTAGGGATCATAGAAGAAGATGCATTTCAATCCTAAATTGCCCCTAAAAAGGATAAATTCATCGTTCTCGACTTTTCACTTATTCCAAACCAAGCTTAAAACGAAATCACCGTTAAATATAAGTTAAGATGCTAACACTACTCATATTTGTAACTTGTAAACTTTTCACTCCCGACAATTATTATATTTATTAAGTGAATGTGCCATTTCGAATTTCAACCATGGATCAACGTTTTGCAAAAATTCTATGCTTCACGTTCCACCCGAGAATAATGAGTTTGAAGGCGAGATCATCCCATGTAGCGACTTTCGTCTCGGCACATCCCAACCTTGCGGCTAAGTGACCAGGCTTTTGACACCCCACAGAGACTAGTATCGGGACTCACGGGCCTTCGGTTTCAAAGACTCTTAGGTTTCCCATATATACATAGCTTATTTAGAAAAACTTTAAATAAAATAGTCTTAGTTCAAAAGTATATTTAAATTCAAGAAAAAGAGATTTTTCCTATATTTATTAACTCACATTTACTACACTTAATACAATTATTCATTCTTAAGGAAATCCTTGACCTTTTAGAAGGCTGCAACATCGGTTGTGAGCCGGCAAGATGCAGCAAACTTTTATCAGTCTCGGATTATTATTCTTACTATGGGCTTTCTTTAGAAGGCTGTAACATCGGTTGTGAGCCGGCAAGATGCAACAAACTTTTATCAGCCCACAGTTTATAATTATTATTACCACACACATTTTTTTAACATATAATACCACAATATAGAGAAAATTTCGTTTTAGAAAATTTAAGCATAAATTTGAACTAAAATTATTGATATCGATTATACTTTAAAAATTGTTGATTTAAGTTTAATTTTCAAAAATAGCACGTATTATTAGTTCGGTTAGAACTTAGGGAAGAAAAAGCCCACAAATTAACACACATGGACTCTTAAGATTTCCAAATAATCCTGATTATCAATACAAATCCAATCTCATAATAACACTATCATTTTTCGTTCTTTTTTTCCAATCCTGCGAACACTTAGTCAAAAAGTAAAGGAACAAGCACAGTTCAACAAGCTCGAATCGGATTCAAATTTACTCTTATTCTACCCAGCAGGAAAGTCAAAATTGTGACAAAACACTTATTTTATTTTTGAAAATTTTTAAATTTTTTCATTTTTTTTGGTATTTTTCAAAAATTTTGGTGGTAAAAACGGGATTACGCGAAAACAACGACTGCAGGCACAATCAAATCGAAGATCCCCCCATACTAGAATTAAACATTGTCCTCAATGTTTTAAGAAGGGTCTCTACGTAAATCCTAAGCCGTTTATTAAGTATGCTTAAAGATAAACGTTAGTCGATAAGATTTGGATATCGGATTTCCATAATGAGGCTGAGGATTTGAAGCTCTTGTGAACGAAGGACAAAAACTGGGAGCACGAGAGTCTTCAAAAATCCGGGAATCCCTAGACAATATAACACAAAATACAAAACACGGAAAAGGAAAAAGGCGAGCCTCACACAACAACAAAAAACACTTATTCATTACTACATAACTACCATACTACTACTACGATTATACTAGGATAAGCATGGGTTGCCACCCACGAAGCGCTTGTTTTAGGTCACTTAGCTTGACCCAATCCCCCCATACTTGAGCTTGTCAAGGGGGATAGAAGTGGAGACACGGAACATCCAAGACTCGGATGTCCTCTTGGTAAGAGCAAGGAAAAATCTCCATCGGGCTTTTAAGAATTTTGGTGACTTTGAAAGCTTTAGTGCCCCGATGAGATAATTCTGGGAGAAGAGAGGTATGAACTCTTTTAGAAGTGAGAATCCCGGGGTTGAAGACTTTTTCCTCATTTTTGGATGAAAACGAGAGTAAAGCTCCTAGCCCGGGAACTTCTTTGTGGAAAGGAAGTTCATAAAGAGGAGGATTAAAATCCTCAAGAATTAAAGAAGCATTAGTGGTCTTCTTTACATTCTTATCCGGTGTTGCAAAGTTGGTGACTTCAAAGAGGTTCTCATGAATGAGTATACCCGGATTAAATACCTTGTCCTCGTTGTTGGTTGAAGACAAAGCATCAACCTCGGAAAAATCCTCATAGAAAACCGAGTCACACTCAGGAAAAGGAAGGAAATCACTTCATCTAGGGTGATCAAGTTCATCAATCAAGATTTTAGAATATTTGATTTTCTCTTTCTTAGAGTCAAATGGATCATCATAAGTATCATCATTAACGGTCTCAACATCAAAAAGATTATCATCATAATCATCCCATAATGGTGGGGATGAGTAATCAAGAGCATGCTCATCGGTGAACATCTCAGAAATGGTATCA
>BQNB010035314.1:1093-41584 GCA_026074375.1 Tanacetum coccineum | reverse complement strand
GTTAAATGATCCAAGATTTAGAGAGATTTAGTGAGATCTAAAGAGAGAAAGAACTGAGAGAAATTCGTGCAAAGGGTTGTGAAATCAGTTGGAGATGACCCACTATTTATAGGAGCTGAAAGCTGACAGTCTGGCAACGGTGGTCCTGGCGACCCCAGATATATTTGGGGGTCGCCGACCGTATAAGGTGGCCGCCACTAGACTACGCTTCACTTTTTGTCTTTTTGTGGGGAAGGTTGTATATGGTATAGAAGCTTCCATTTTGGGGGGAAAACTAGATTTCAAATTTTATATTTAAATAAAACATTTCTTTTATTAAAAAGTATTTTGTGTTTATTTATCTTTGTGAAAAATACTTTTGTAGAAATGTAATGGTTAAGAAAAAAAAGTTATTTGATCATCCTACAAGTTTAATTTGTTTGTACATACCTTATGTGATTTACGTCGGGTGCAAACAAATGTTGGTGTTGATGCAGACTTGAGACATTAAGTGTTGTTGATGCACGTATGCATTGATGATTTGTGATTACGAGTAACTTGCGTACTTTACGTTATGTATTACAAGTTACATGTTTGTCATCACCAAAACATAAAGAGATCTTATAGATTAAATATCGTAATATTTGCACTAACAGGTTGTTCTTCCATTTTCTTTTGTTCTCAGCTTGTCTTGCATCATTTGCACGAGCCTTTTGGGCCATCAAGCTGTTAGCTAATCTGATCGTATCCTGAAGTCTTGTTGTTCCAACTGAAGTCACATTCACTTGAATGTTGTCTAGGAAACCCGAGATGTACCTCTCAATTTTCTCTTCTTTATATGGAACTATTTTCGGGCATAGCAATGCCAACTCCTAGAAATGTTGGGTATAACCCACGACATCAGTACCCTTAACAGTCAGATTCCATAGCTCATTCTCTATCTTCTGAATTTCGTTCCTTGGGCAATACACTTCAGTCATCATTTTCATGAGTTCTTTCCAAGACATCTCATAAGCAGCCTCCAATCCATCCGTTTTCACATGGGAATTCCATCATGTCAATGCACTATCCAGCAGAGTGCAAGTAGCGTACTTCACTTGGCAATTGGTGGCACAGTTGCTGATATGGAAAACAAATTCCATCTTCTCGAACCATCTTGCCAATCCAACCGTACCCTCAGTTCCCTTGAAGTTTCGGGGTTAACAGTTCAAGAATTCATTGTATGTCCAACCACGGGTAGCTTGCACGACTCCTTCCGTATTTCCATTTATCTCATCACGGTTTCCATTCCTGTTTCCATTTCCGTTTCCATTATTTCGATTTGCCTCACGAGTCGTCAACGCCTCAGCTACACGTTAGGCAATCAGTTGTTCGACGACATCAGATGTCATTCCTGATCGAGTAGTTGACATCGTTCTTCCAGATTACATGGATATAACACATGATGAGAATTCGCACAATTTGTAACATGTAATAGGTACCAAAAATGATAAGTTCGTGACACGCAGGGATAATATATCATGAGGTCACGACTCACAGAGAATATAAGAGGAACAATCATGGCAAAATAAACAACATCATAATATAGCAAAATCATAACCATCATAGTGGTATTAATACTAGTACATCCTTTTTATATAATAAAAAAGAGCACAAGCGTGATATTAATACCACTAGCGAGTACTACTCAACTTAATGGCTACCATAATAATAGCTACAAAATGATACTAGTCTACTGTCTACATGCCCAAACATCGCTCGATCCTCCTAATGCGTAGTCTGTCTGTAACTTTAGTAACCTCACTCTCCTGAATCAAGTACTCTACATATCCTAATCTGCGCTCTAAATCTAATATCTTATCGCGACTGAACATATCTTGCTGCTCAGTAGCCTTAGCTTTGGCTTGCAGAGCTGCACACTGCTGCTCAGTGGCTACAACTCTAGCCCCCAGAGTCTAACTTTTGCTCAGAATCCTCAAGCCTAGTGAGAGGCATATCTAGAAGTTGCTCGTACATCTCTCCAAGCATCTTGCTATGGTCATCTAATCTGGCCTCGATCGTAGTCTCGGCATGAGTATCCTCCTGTGGTGCAGATGATGTACCCCTAAACCTCTTGCTAGGTGGTAGCATCTCAATAGGTGGTGTGGATACTATCATCGCTGTTGCTGGTAAGAGTAGGGTAGGTAACCTACATCTCTTACGAGATGGTCCTACTGATGGTGATGGTGATAGCGAAGCTGATGATGATGATGAGTATATCAAAACTCTAGGCCTCTTATGAGGTGGTGGTGATGATGATGTTAGGTGTGATGTCTTTAATGATGTTGATACATAGCGGGACCTCCTACGAGATGGTCTGGCGTATGATGGTGCAGCTGATGAATACTTTGATGAAGAACCTGATGATAAAAGTGGTGGTGCAGTAATCCACGCAGTAATTGCTATCTCAATAGCTGGTGCAAGGAGAGAAAGAGATAAGAGATTTTTTTTTTGATTTTGAGTTATGAGAAATAAACTAGCTAATGGTATGTTTTTTTAGTGGAAAAAGGGTGCACATGATAAGAAAGGGTGCTCCACTTAATCTAATCCACATAATTAAGGAAAATAGGACACAAAAGTGTTGTGTGTGTGTGGTGTGTGGCGGTCGAACAAGGTGGGGAGGGTTAGTGGAATTTTAAAATTTGTTATTTTTATGAGGTGATAAATATCTAAATATTTTGATGATGGTAAGAACATGTGTATGCATGCATGCAATGTAAAATGCACATGATACTATTTTACATAACCCGCAAAATATACGCCTGTGATAAATGTAAAAATTTATCCGTAAAGTCATAATACGTAATTCATAAGTAGACTCAACTCAGTCTAAAGGTCGGAACGAGTCCGAAGATGTTTTGCCAAAACGCGGGATAACCTCCCAGTTATACGTTTAAATTAACCATGTAAATGTAAAAGTGAAAAATTGTAATTAATAGTAAAATATTAATTGGTAAAAATTACTGGTTGTCACACAACTGTTATAATTGTGCCTCATGACGATTGTACATCTCGAGATGGTCGTGATTCAGTTGTTGATACCTCTTTAAAAGCTCAGCCTGCGACAGGATGCTCCGGCCCATAGACTGATATGTACGCCTTAAAACCCATAGTTAGAGAAGCTAGCCAAGACAACATCTTCAGCAGGAGTAGCAAGGTGAGAAATCAACTCCTTATAAGCACTGCACGATCTGATACGAAGATCATTCCTAAGACCCCACTCCAGTATAAAGCGATGGCCGTCTGTATCTTCATCATCGTCCTCTGCATGTTGAGAATGGTATGAATGAGCTGCATACAAAAAGAGGTCAAGAGTCAAAAATAGGATATTACAAAATGACTAAGTAAAAAGGAACCTACCATCGAAAAGATTGACGTTGTCCTACTGGCTATTCTCTTTCACGATATGATCCTCCTCTCGAGGCGTGGGCTCCTTAGTATGCTCACTAAGATCCACAACGGAAGTTTCTACTTTCTTCTGCTGAGATTCGACACCTTCGGTACGGCGGTTAGGAGGCTCAAAGGACTTTTGAATAGGAGTGATAGAAATAATCTTCTCAAACCCTGACTGTAGTGGCCCGGTGTTCTTGCGAGCTTTTTTCCTCTTCGCCGCGAAAGTTCCGGCCTCTCCATCTCTCTTAGCTTTAGCCTTAGCAGCAGCCTGCTTCTCTTTTTTCTTGCGAGCCTCGGCTATCTTAGGGTTCGGATCCTCAACATTCTTTTGCAACAGATTCTTGAGGGGAATCGCAGAACCGGGCGGCAAAGGGGCAGTGGTACGGTTAGGTGGACCTTGATTTTTGAGAATATGCTCACAACGGTTCCGATCCAGTTGGGAAGCGCCAAGTATTTGTCCATAGTAACTTCTGCAAAAAACAAAAAGGGAGGAAGGAGAGAAAAGCATAAGGAGGATTACAAAGGCTAACCGCAAAAAAATCATATTGCTATTATTACCCTTGCCTTCGGGATCCCTCAGTATTTGCGATAACTCCGGATGTTGATAGATCATGGTCAACCCAGACATATATAACATACGCTGAGGCAACTTCCGGAGGAGAATCACACGCTCGGCTAAACGGTCAGCATCGCCTTCATTATAACTGATTGGGAAGTGATTACGAACATCAGTGTCAATATGTCTCCACGACATAGCATCCCGAATGGCTCTATTGTCTATTAAGAAAAACTTTTTCTTCCAACATTTCAAGCTTGATGTAATCTCTTTAAAGCACTTCTTAATACACCCTTCGGTTTTATTTTTAAACGAGAACTTGTGCCCTTGCTTACACAACTTATAGAACACCCGAAACAAAGAAACAATTGCACTAACTCTCAAGCTTCGACAATGAACCTTAAACGTAGTCACCCTATTAACCCCCATCGGAACCAACTAAGAAATATGTACTCGAAAATATTTAATCACGGCAAGAAGGAAAGTAGAAAAGGGAATCCACATCCCACCCTGCTCAAGTTGTTCAACATATATACCAACAACGTCATCCGAAAGTTTATTCATCGTCAAATCAGACGAAGGAAGAAGAGGACGTAGATCCTTCGGAATACCGTACGTCTCGATGACTTGATTCCATTATTTTAACGTCAGAGTAGAAGTGTATATATGCATATCAAACTTAGGAACGACCACGACCCTCAAAGTCTCCGAAACCATCTCTCCGGGTTCACTCCTAGACATATGATAAATGCTTAATTGTATATATAAATTACCCGGGATTTGGCCAAATAAAAGCCAGAAAATGCCAAAAGGATAGAAAAATGTGTGCTTTTATGTTTAATGTGCAGGAAAGGATAAATAAAGACAAAAGTGAGCAAAATCAGTCAAAACCGACAAGAAACAGGAAAAGACAAGACAAGAGCAAAGTATGAAAGCCAAAAATCAAAGCCGGATCAGCCTGATACAAGAAATGAAGACCCAAAATAAAAGTCAAAGGCCAAAAAGAAAGTCAAAGAATCTATGTTGACAAGTTTACAAAGCTCAAGGGTTCATTTGGATGAAATGAAGATCAAAGGACCAAAATTGCAAAAAGATGAAAGTTTGTTTATAAAGGGAGAAAAAGAAATAGAGACCACAAGGGCCAATTATGTCAAGATTGAAAGTCATTTTACACTACAACTAAGGAAAGTGAAACGCAGGGACTGAAGTTGCAATTCTTTCAAACTTTCATAATACACAAGCGCGGGTTAAATCTTCCCTAACCAACCCCAACTGAATTTCCCGCCAAAAACCACCATAAACCCAACCTGCCAAATCTACTTTCCCCGCTCCTCTAATCCTCACCCAACCTCGTATTTTACACCCTCCACCTCACTAATCCTACGTGGCGTCACTTTATTGGTCTAATTCTTGCTAAAGTACACGTGTAAGCTCACAATTGGTTCGAACAGGTCACAAGCTCATCAACAACTGAAGCTTTCATTTTCTCATGGATTTCAGCTATAAATAGAAGCTTAAACGTTCATTATTAAGAGTTAGTTAGCAAGTTAAATTTTCAGTTTATAATTTTTCCTTATTTTTAAGCATTTTCATTTGAGTTTTTCAAATTTGGCTTTAAGCACTTGTACCTTTGTTCCTTTAGCTTGTACTTTACTTCTTTGAGTAATAAAATTTAGTTTTAAAGTTTCTTTGTTCTTTAATTTCAAAATTAAGCTGTTTTTACTTCCATAAGCTCTAATAAGCTCATTTGAGCTTATACTTGTTAATAAGCTCAAATTCAGTTAAAAATTTGTTAAAAGTCATTTACTTACTAGTTTTGTCCAATTTAAATCAAATCATGATCACTTGAGTTCATTGGATTCATTTTGGAAGCAACAAGGAGGTAATAAGCTTTTAAAAGCTTATTGAGCTTATAGCTCAAGGGATAGAGGCAAGGTGCCACTTAGGTGTATGTGTTTAAGCCACTCACTCAGATAGAGTGGCTAGTGACTGAGACTACAAGTTTCAGGTTTCATTGTCTAAAATTCATTTTAGCATTTACTTAGCTTAATTCATATTGCTTATTCATTTTGTTTTCCTTGTGCTTAATCCTGTTTAGAATTGTTTAGATTAGTTTAAAAATGCAAATGTTTTAAACTTTGGTAGCTAGGATTCATTTAGGTTTCACTTTTTAGATTCTGTCATTTAGTCCTAATAAGCTAGGAGAGAAACTAGCTATTTCCTTTTAATAAGCTGTGCTAGAAAAACATTTTGGAACAGCGACAACGTTGATATTTTGAAGGACCGAGTATAGACGATACTCAATCGGGTCGGTTACATTAACCGTCTGAGTCCGTAGATCAATGATTACAGAAGATACGCACCTGTGAACAGAAAATTCATTAATAGCACCTACTGACTGTTTTCCGCAACGTGACAGCTAGTTTCCCTCTAATACCTAAATATCAATTCCTAATGTATTCTGCCGTTGCTCTAACCAATGTCCTAAGACTAACACACTAGAAGTATTTCTACTAATAGAAATGGTAAAGATGGAGTCATACAGTTACTATGCTGCGACTTATAAACCGTATCATTCCTTTTTCAGCGTTTTACTTCTAATACAATTAAGTACCAGTAGAAGCCTGTGCAAAAATGATTGGAAAAAAAAACATTCCGATGTGCTTATAAAATTTTGTTTTGGGGCACAAACGAATTTTTTAAACAGAATGCTTTCTGATGAGGTTTTTGAAATATATCCCGAAAAGATAAGTAAGTGCCTGGAAATCCAAACTTTACAAGTACATAAATGGAAATTACCACTTCACTAGTGGGCGCAGTCCGAAGACCAGGAGGCATAGCAGTCATACGAATACCCTGGTGGTACAAACATCTCTTTCCCAGCATTCCATAAGATCACTTTCACTAACATGAAACAAAAGAATCTTTGTCATTTAAAAAAATCAAGATACTTTGTATATACACAAACTGTTGGTACCTTGGACATTATTTGAACAATTATTAACACTAAGCTCCCCCTACACTTGCGTCGATTAATCGAAATATGTTTAGCACATGCGGGATAGGAGCTTAGCATTTTAGAATCAATCGAATCCATTTATTATCCGTTTTACATGTTTTAAGCACATTTCTCCCCCGTTCAAAGGAATGAATACTTGTGAATGGTTTTGATCTAGAATGGACTTAAAATGTATCAATCTCCTCCCCCTCAAAATAGAGGTGAGGTGAAATAGGCAACAAATAGTCAAGTGAAGCAATTGAAACAAGCCTTTAAATACCCAGACAGAATTTACTGCAATCTGTCTTGAACTTGTACGCGTTGGTCCCGTGTCAATCTCAAACAATAGAATCATCAACAGTGCGTCCTTTTGACCTGCAAACAACTGTTATAAAGGGCGCTGATCTCCCACACTCAAACAATGACCCTGTCAATGTTTGATTCGGTTAACCCGAACATGTTTTGATAAAAACAAGTATGTTTATGAAAAAATGTTCGGCTGCGGGGCTTAGACAACTTCTTGTCTGTGGAAGAAATAATGCACTGAAACGTACATTAAATCTCTGGGCTAAGACCGGGTTACAGTCTGAAATAACTGCAAGCCATTTATAAATTTTTTTTTTTTTTTTTTTTTAATATACACAATGATACAATGTTTTAGCATTCAAAAATACCAGATATCCCCTTGGAACCAGCCTTTCGATCACTAAGTTTGCAATCAGTGAACCTAGAGATCATAGTAACTTTGGAACTAGAACTAACGCTCGGGTAATTCTAAAGGCCATCAATGGGTTCCACTATCCATTAAAGACAGTATCAAACACCAAAATGTCGTCCTGTGGTTTCCAATGAGGCTTAACCCACGAACAACAACCTTTTTTGTCTCCAAGCTGTCTTAGTAGTGTTCACATTATGTTTCCTCCATGTTCCTTTCCCAAACCTTCTTAGTATGATCCCATTATGTGTTGGCCTGGTGGGGTTTTGGTAATACACAAGACTTCAAGAACGAATCCACAAACTATTATGATCAAAATTCAAGTTCCTATTGTGAATTGCGGCTCTCCTCGCGTTCTCAACTTTTACTAGGCCAGATAACGATTGTGTCCGAGTGTCGCTCTTTCTGGCATAGGTATTTGCAGGTTCATATGCAGTTTGTTCTTGTAGACAGATTTACAGGAACATTAGGCGTCTTGTTTTGTTGCACTGGTGGTTTCTGTGTGGTTCTAGTTGAAGGTCCTGGGAGTGTCCTGAAAAGTAACTTGCATTTTCTTAGGCAACTGAGGGTTGGTTTTTATAACCCAGTTGGCTTTTTTTGGAGGTGGAATGTACTATTGAACTTTTTGGTAACTCGCCTGAAGCAATACTTTGGTTCACTCCGAAGATCTGTAAGATTCCACTCACTCTTTTTTTGCCACTCACTCAAGTTTTCAGTTTGGGCAATCTCAGCATTAAGGCATTATCTTTTCAGTGTACTGCAGTACGGATTGGATATTTGCCTTTGACATTCATCATTACCTTCTTTTCAAACTCAAGACGTTTTTCTACCTGAAGGCCATCTAGCTGAATCCCTAAGGGAGGTATTCCGTATCTTTCAACTGAATTCTGTCCAGTTTCTAAATGCCCTGTTGGTTGCACTCATACCATTCATGGTACCTACATTCAACATTCTAGTAGTTGACGGGAGTTCTAAATTCACTATAGTGTAATCTTTCCGTTGAAGCTGATTTCTTAACTTGTTAATTTCAAAAATTGCATTGAGGCACTGGAAGTGTCTACACTGTTTATAGTTTTGAAATTTAATTGTAAATCATATGGTTCTTTGTAAATGAGAGTTACGTTCTCGATTCAATGACCATTTTTTGTTTTTGAAAAATTCCACTTCAAGTTCAAGAAATTTAGTGTGTTCCCTATCGCATGCAGATCTAATATCTTCGCAACAGGCAATTCGAACTAGGGGCACAACATATCAAGGAAGCACAATAGAGCAGAATATCTTTTCTAAACACTCAGCAATTAAGCATCATTTTATTAAAAATTTTCTCTCTATGGTCAAGGTTCTTGTTATCAAGAACACATTGGTTATATTTTGATAATAATCTAAGTATCATTTTTTCAGGATCATATATAAATTTAGGTCCGCCTCCAATTCATCAAAAATCTGTTTCCAAATTCTCTATCTCTTTGAAAAAAAGTTTCATTAGCAGCTTGGATAAGGTTTTTTGAAAATGTCGTAAATGGTACCAAGTTGTTTGTTCAACCAACTGTTGTTGTCATAATCAAAACACCATTCAGAAACAAGCTGGTTTTTTTGTTGTTCTTTGTCTTGATGATATCTTCAAATTGATAAAAGCAGCTTAACTTGTCGTAGACTGGAATAGAATTGACTTGGAGTCGACTTTTATGAACAAAGGAGTGACAGGACTGTTTGGGTTACTAGTCAGACCTAGCAACGTTCATTGGCCAGGGAAGCCAATATTGCCGTGTTCACAGGGACAGTTCCTGTTGAGGAACAAACATAAGGGGGCGTTTAGCTTCTCATAGAACCATCGCGGGTCGACACGTGCCCCTGGGTTTTCGCTCAATCTTTTTCATGCTAACAACTTGTTGAACCAAGCCTCTCTTCACTACCCATATACTAACGGTGGGTGATAAATGCAAAAGGTATCACATCATACAAAGCAGGTGTGAAGCACGTTTGGGGCCATAACCTAGACCTGGGTACGGGTACCTCGGAGGAGTCCTGTGCACGTCAGCGTTTGCCCTTTTTGGTTTCTTAAAAGCATAGGAATAGTTTTCTGTGGCAATGTTAACTCTTTGCAATATATCTCTTGCAACTTTGTACATTCTTATACTAAACAGTTTCATCAAGGATACCTATCTGCTAGATCCCTTTTTCACAGATAAAATCTTTCTTTTTCAGATTGTAAATATGCAATTGATTTATCTTTTCCTGAAAGAGTGGATTTAAGCACATCGTTTTCTTGCACAAGTTTCAAGCGTATCCGCTTGTTTCGCTGAAATCACTAGGGCGTGTTCCAGTTCTAACTGTGTTTCAGAGCGAGTTTGGACCTTTTGGGTATCTTAGACGATATATTTCTTTGCTTGCATGGAGAAAGCTCATTTTGTTAAAGTCTCGACTTCTAAGCATTTTTTTCGTGGTTACCTAAGGTCCGCTAGTTTTGTTTTGCAAGACAGTTAAGATAGCAATTCATAGAAACTTTTAAAATCAGATGTTCACAGATACTCATTGGATACATTTTGGCGTTCGGTGTCAGAAGATACTGTGATACGGGACGAATTGTCATCAATCTCATCTCGAGCATCGAGATCTAAATTTCGTTACCTGGTGCATCTCCATCCTATTCAACTGATAATCCACATATCGGAAAGAGTTGGATTGTCATTGGAGTTACCTCCATTGACTTGACTGTTGTTGCACAATGAAACAAATTGGCCATGAAATGCGACAGCAAGCATTGGGGCCTTAGCATTGGGCCTTCCATCCCACGTCTAGAGTCATAAAGCAACCTCAGTGATTGGCTTAACAGTTTGGTTGTAGTTATGTGCCTGAGTGATCATAAGGTGCATGCAGTCCACATCAGCGAGAAATGCTTCAAGCTTCTGCATCCAACACATCTCCTTTCTCTTAGCTTCCATCAGTAAAGCTTTATCTTTGAAGTACTGAGAAGGCCATCTTTTTCTCTTGGGTTCTTTACAAACTGCCTTTCGAACATGTCATTCTCCTCTGCAGTTTGTAAATATCACCTCTTGCCTCAGCAGCCTATACCAACATTACCTGGAGCTTATCTCCTCTGAGTTTGTTCAGTACTATGTGACCATCATGCACTGTAGCATGAGTCTTGAGTTGGAGGAAGTCCCTAGAGCTGGTTGTTGGTTTGTGGAAACTGCTATTTGGGAAACCACTTAAAATTACAATCGAGGCCATAGTGGCCATCAAAGCGTCATTCGGAGACTGAGCGGTAGGTTGAGGACTAGGATTGAGGTATGAAAGATAGTGCAGATGTGGTGTGATCAGCATAGCCTGTGGAACAACAATACTTGTAGACTGCTCCTGTTTCTGAGAGTCTTTTTGGCAATGAGCTCATAGGCTTTGAGATGAGTATAATCTGAACATATGGTGTGTTGAGATATCCATGTTTCTGTTTGAACATTAGGCCAAATACTTACCCAATAGGACTGAAGATTGTTGACAAATTTATTGTCATACTGAATGAGTAGGATTTCAAGCTGAGTAAGTCTCATTCATTCACAAGCTTGTGGAAACCGACACAAAGTAGTCCATGAATGGACTCGTTTCCAATTGCACGAAGCGTTTCGTAACTCATCAAACAGATCTTCCTTCCTTGTTAAGAGTCCTACCTATCCTTCATAAGCATTGTCCACATTATCCCACATCTCCTTATGCAGTGCTTTCTGATTGAGTATTGAAGATGTGTTCGGGGAGACCTCTTGACTGAGGATGATCTTCAGCTTGAGTATTCACCATCGACTTATTTTTCTTTTTCTTCGTCATTGTAACTCAATCAAGCTTTCTTCCTAGTGCGGGGCAAACAGTAGAATTAGCAGGTGGAGGATCAGTACCATCGTGAGTGAGGTGTAGGCCATCCCCTGGATGGATTTCCATTTCAGCTTGCCATTGGTTAGCCTCGAATGTACCATGTGTATACGAATCTTCCATGATTCGTAATCTATTTTTAACCAAGCATTGGTGACGGGTAAGGACCTGCGTCATTTATGTTTCTTCATTGGATGCCATTGAATAAGTTTTGTTTATAATGATCAGATCGTAAGTATGATTGATGATTTGATGACTTGGTGTGAGGTTTTTTATGGTTTTTTTGTGGGAAAAAATTTTCGGGTAATTTTTAAACAGTAAAATGCAGTTTTGAGGGCCTAAATGACTCCGAATGGCCAAAAAATGACAGGGCTCATCGCATCAAGAGAGGAAGATCCTTACCGTTGGGGCCGTTTTCGAGCTGGTATAAAAATTTCAGAACAATCCGACACAAAAAGATTTTTTTTTTTTTTTCGGTCGTCCGCTAGTTCGATCAACTAGTTTCGACACGTCTCGTTTTCGACTTCGTACCTCGTCTTCGTCAAATCGTCTCGTTCGATCGTCTTGTTCGATTGCTTTGTTCGAACCACGTTCGTATCGAATCGCCATGTTTTTCGAACCCGCCCTTGTTCGATTGACTTGTTCGAACCACCGTTCGAAGTGTTATCGCCTTCGTTCGAACGCCTTTGTCGATTGACTTTCGAACCACTCGAGATCGAATCGCCTTGTTCGAACCCTGTGTTTGATTGACTTGTTCGAACTGGCCTCGTTCGCATCCGCCTGTGTTCGCAAGCCTTGTTCAGATTGACTCGTTCGTCAACCACTCGTTCGAAATCGCCTTGTTCGAACGCCTTGTTCGATTGAACTTGTTCGACGAAAAACGTCTAGTTCGATAGGCTCGTTCGACTCCCTTCTTTTCCACTCGTATCGATCGCCTTGAATTTTCCCCTCGTTTCGATCGCGTTGAGTTTCCCCCTCGTTCGATCCTTCTTTTCCACTCGTTCATAAAACCTTGGTTCAGAACCCCTTTGTTCGTCGCTTGTTCGTTGGGGGACACAAAACACTAATCCAACGACCCCCTTGTTTTTTTGCTTAACAATACATGAAACAAAAAATGGAAGAAAAAAAATCACAGATCGCTGATATGCTAACGATATGTTTGGAATATATTGATTTAAACATAAACCATCTTTGAATCAAGACGCAAAAACAAAACAAATAATCATAAACAAAATTAAACCTTCTTTTTTTTCCGAAATCAATAGAACAAAAAAATCCAAACCAAATCATTACAGCAATCTTGTAGGCTCTTGATACCAATAGTAGGATCCTAGATCATTCCATGTATGATGCACAAGATCAATGACACCAAAGATTAAACAATAAAACTTTTGATTTAAAAGAAACGAAAGAGCGACAAATCCCCCCTTAAGATGAAAAATAAATTAATGGATTAGCTAAACCTTAATTTTGCAACTAAACTATGTCCTTATTTATACTATAAGGAATTGCCTTTTTAGGGCTTTCTCGTTTGGCATTTTACATCTTGGCCCTTATACATAATAAACATTAAATAACATAGTCTTTCGAGCTAGACTTTTGTCTTGTAACTTCGAGTGACCGAAGCTTCTTTGTTTGGGTCCATTTAGGTGAACCTAACACATTCCCTGATTGGATCGAACACCTCATCAACATCATCTAACGGCCAAAAGATCAAGAAGAAATGATCCAACGGCTATAAGTGCACAAGTTCTCATCACTCTCATGGATTCTCAGCTATAAATAGAAGTTTAGGGTTCATTTTTAGGGAGTTAGTGAGTTTTTAGTTTCAGTTTGCATTTTTCTAATTTTTAAGCAATTGTCTTTTAAGCTTTTCGATTTTGTTTTCATTTACTTGTACTATTGTCATTTTAGCTTGTACTTTTTACATTTGATCAATAAAAATCTAAACTCAGCCTCTTTGTTCTTTGATTTCAATTTTAAGCATTTTTTACTTCATAAGCTCTCATAAGCTCTTTTGAGCTTATGCTGTTTTTAAGCTCGATTTAAGTCAAATTTTTGTTAAAAAGTGTCTCTTCCGTCTCTTTTGTTCATTGATAAGCAAAATTTCACATCAAAACATGATCACTTGAGTTCATTTGATGCATTTTGGAAGCTTTTGGAGTAAATAAGCTAATATGGCTTATTGAGTTTAAGCTCAGGGTTTAGAGGCTTTGGAAGCCATTAGGAACATTTAAGCTTCAACTCTTGGATAGCTTAAATGTGAAGATTCTTCAATTCCAGGTTTTATCTAGTATATTTCATTTTAGCATAAAGTTAGCTTACTCAATTAGCTTATTTCTTAGCTCTTATTTGCGCTTAATTGTTTTTAGAATTGTTTAGTTAGATTTGTAATGCAAATGACTTGATTAGTCTGAGTTTAGTTCATAGAAATCTTAAGTAGTAAATTCTGTCACAATTTTGAGTAGTATGAGCTAGGAGAGAAAGTAGCTTAATCCTATTAATAAGCTAGGACTTTTAGAGCTCAAATAGCTTAATTAGGACAGAATTAGTGTGAGTAGATAAAATGTTTTAGCTGTTTTAGTTTTTAAATCAGTTTTTAGTTGTACTTAAGTTTAGACAGCTTAAGTGAAGGAGTGTTTGGTTTAAGCCCTATTTGACCTTTAAAGTCAATAACATTCTCTCAAACTCTTTACTAAGTTGAGATAAGTCATTTTGACAGGTTTAGAACAGGATTTAGAACTTAGTTAGTAGAAGATTCAAAATTTAGAGCTCAAAGTTCTTTGTTTGCACCAGGACAGTTTTAGTTTAAAGAAGAATTTGAAGTTTTAGTGATTTTTAGCATAAGAGTGCTTAAATTTGATATGTGTAAGTTTAGGAACAAATAGGTAGTGAGTACATGAGATTTAAGCTAAGCATTTAGCCTGCATATACATAATTGGTCAAACACATCAGCAACATCAGTAACTGCTGATGTTGTTGATATTGGACTTTTAGTTTCTTCTTAAACATTCAAAATTAGGAAATATGGTTTAGAAATTAGCATTAAACTAGTATTCCATGAGTTTTTTTAATTTCATCTTTTAGATTTCAATTTTAAGCTTTTAGTATAGCTTATTTTAACCTACAAAAAGCAATATAGCAGCTCTTTAGGATCTTAGCTTACTTTCTTATTGATTTTTTATTTCTAGTTGTAATTTTTAGAATTTTTTTTATCTAGGTTAGTTTTATATTCCTAGCATAGCTTATTTCCAAATTTTCAGCTTTTAGGATTTAGAAATAAGCTGTTTAGCTTATTAGAAAAAGCTTAAAAACAGTGATAAGCTAAAACTTGCACTTTTCATTAGAAAGTTTCTTGTTATTCTTGTTACTCTTAGCTTATTTCTTTTTAGATAATCTTAGTACACATCACAGGCATCAAGTAGCTTCTTTTGTTTTTCATATTCATCCAAAAATAAGCTTGAAATAAGCCATAATCTAGAAAAACTCTTAAACCCCTTGTTACTGTAACAGAAACAAAGAGCTTAATTTCTGGCTTATTCTGTTGATAAAAGTAGATTTTGCTTTTATTAAAGTTGTTAAGAATAAGCTGTTCTATAAGTTTGTAGTTTTAAGTTTTAGCTGAAATTCACTTTTTCAATAAGCCAAAATAAGCTAGATCGCAGGGTTTGTTTTGTATTTTCTTAATAGTACAGGGTTACACGTTTTCATAGTAGTGTAAATTTCCAAAAGTTTGCCCGCCTACCCTTTACTTTAGTATTTTACACTTTCTACCTTGTCTTTTCATTTTAATAAAATAGATTTAATATTTTTCATTCTAGTTTAATAAATTTAGGTTTAAGTTTTTAATTGATAAAATTAGAGCATAATTAGGTTATAAAAATTAGGGCTTTTTGTGCCAATAGGTTTCTGCACCTTTATAGTTTTTAAAAACCATTTTTCCTTATTTTTCCAAATTAATTTGTATTTTCTAGGAATTTAAATAGATTTTAGTTAATTTCTTTTTCTTAGAAAAATCATAAAAAATAGAAAAATAGTTGAAAATTTTTGATTCTTTTTGTGAAAATTTTCTTTTTAAATCTAGTATTTTTGAAAAATAAAAGTAAAATTTTAGTGTTAATTTTTAGAAAAAGTTTATTTTTGTTAATTCATTTTTCTTTAAAAATTCATAAAAAATTCAAAAATAGTTAAAAAATTTCAATTCTTTTTCCTAAAATTTTCTTTTTAAATTTGTGATTTTTAGGCATTAAATTTGTTATTAGAAGTGCTTTAGATTTTAAATTCTTGTTTTAGCTCACGTTTTTAATTCACATTTGTTAATTTTTCGTGCTAGTTAATTGATTTTAGTTCCTTTAATCATTTCTATAGTTTAATTGTGCTATTAGATTTGTAGTATAATCTCAAAAGCCAAAAAATCTTTTAACCATTCTTAACTCGAATCCGAATTATCACCAAATCTCAATTCACGACTTCTTCGAGGAATTTACGACCCGTGTATTAATCACTTTCCTAAGTGATTAATTACTTACGGTATCTTGGTTAGTGAAAGTTTGCACTATAGAGATATATACTATACTCACACACGACAAAACCAACATACTTAAGAAATACCGAGACAAAGGTAACGTTATGTGCTCGGTCCATAAATATTCAAAAAGAATGAGGAGTGTGTGGAATAAAAATAAGCAAATGAGGGTATATATATAGCCAACCTCGAAGAAAGGAAACGTCACGTTGTACTGCCCGAATAACACGTGGAGAAATATGAGCCAACCATTTTGTATAATGCCTTACACGTGTCGTCATCGTAATACAAGATGTAAAACAAAACGCCATTTCACTTTTAGAACGGCGTAAGAAAGCCCATAGGCCACCTTAATGAATGAGCCCAATAGAGCCCGAAGAAACAATATAGTGGACTCGCCAACAACAATGCCTGCGGTAACAAACCACCCGCTATAGTTTGAGTGTTATACCATTAGTCTTCAACCAATAATACAACACTGGAGGGACATGCTCGTGTATGTGCCGGGATACCTTTTGCCGGACGGTACACTAGTCAACGAATAGAACCGGACGATGCGTCAACGTTCGTCCAGAAGGCAACATCACTAAGTTTTTACCCAATGGATATTCTTATTATCCAAGGCACCTCGTTTTGTCCAGTGGACTAAAGTCGGACTCCCCGACTGACACACTACACCTGGATGTCACAAAGCGCTGAGCCAATAGGAAAGCACCTACAAGTGTTACATCATGTGTCAGGTAAACGTTATGAGATGTCACCATCAGGTACATATCCTTGAGGTAGTATAAATACCCATATGATATTTATTACATTCTCAACCAACTTTCAACAAACACATTTACTCTCGCATTTATTTTACACACATACCACTTCGCTCATTCTCACGCCGGAGCTTGGTCTCGGGGTCAAACCTGGGACGAGGCTAACTCATGTTTTATTTTGTGTGTAGGAAACAAGGAAGAAATCTCTCATACCAAGGAAGAATTACAATGGGTCGGCGGCTAAAGGGTTCTCTTACATTCGAAAGCCGGTGATTAAGATTTTACTTTAACATGTACATCACTAGTGTAATTTAGTGGTATACACATCACTTTTAATGATATACATATCATCTCCCTAAAACAAAACAAAGGATGTTCTATATGAAAATAGAAAGATCAAATTCCAAATTACTTGCAACTATTAATGCATACTTAAACAGACATAGATCAAATTTGAGTTGAATACTAAATAGATACTGATTATTGTGCCTACTAATCATGCGTACAAATGTATCTAATGATTTGATTGTTGATTTTAAAAAAATGATTGGTGGTAATTTGAAGAGAAAAAATGCATAATACAATTGTATACCGAAACCATCTCTCCGGGTTCACTCCCGGACATACTTAAGAAATACCGAGACGAAGGTAACATTATGTGCTCGGTCCACAAATATTCAAAAAGAATGAGGAGTGTGTGGAATAAAAATAAGCAAATGAGGGTATATATATAGCCAACCTCGAAGAAAGGAAACGTCACGTTGTACTGCCCGAATAACAAGCTGAGAAATATGAGCCAACCATTTTGTATAATGCCTTACACGTGTCTTCATCGTAATACAAGATGTAAAACAAAACGCCATTTCACTTTCAGAACGGCGTAAGAAATCCCATGGGTCACCTTAATGAATGAGCCCAATAGAGCCCGAAGAAACAATATAGTAGACTCGCCAATAGTAGTGCCCGCGGTAACAAACCACCCGCTATAGTTTGAGTGTTATACCATCGGTCTTCAACCAATAATACAACACTGGAGGGACATGCTCGTGTATGTGCCGGGACACCTTTTACCGGACGGTACACTAGTCAACGGATAGAACCAGACGATGCGTCAACGTTCGTCGAAAAGGCAACATCACTAAGTTTTTACCCAATGGATATTCTTATTATCCAAGGCACCTCGTTTTATCCAGTGGACTAAAGTCTGACTCCCCGACTGACACACTACACCTGGATGTCACAGAGCGCTGAGCTAATAGGAAAGCACCTACAAGTGTTACATTATGTGACAGGTAAACGTTATGAGATGTCACCATCAGGTACATATCCTTGAGGTAGTATAAATACCCATATGATATTTATTACATTCTCAACCAACTTTCAACAAACACATTTACTCTCGCATTTATTTCACACACATACCACTTCGCTCATTCTCACGCCGGAGCTTGGTCTTGGGGTCAAACCTGGGACGAGGCTAACTCTGTTTTATTTTGTGTGTAGGAAACAAGGAAGAAATCTCTCATACCAAGGAAGAATTACAGTGGGTCAGCGGCTGAAGGGTTCTCTTACATTCGAAAGCCGGTGATCAAGATTTTACTTTAACATGTACATCACTAGTGTAATTTAGTGGTATACACATCACTTTTAATGATATACATATCATTTCCCTGAAACAAAACAAAGGATGTTCTATATGAAAATAGAAAGATCAAATTCCAAATTACTTGCAACTATTAATGCATACTTAAATAGACATAAATCAAATTTGAGTTGAATACTAAATAGATAATGATTATTGTGCCTACTAATCATGCGTACAAATGTATCTAATGATTTGATTGTTGATTATTTAAAAAAATGATTGGTGGTAATTTGAAGAGAAAAAAATGCATAATACAATTGTATAAGTGATTTATGCATTAACCTGTATTTAAACATGTGTGGAAAGTCTAAATAGCATTACTCTACTAAATATCATCGTGTCATCTAAAGAATCTTGATATTTTTTTTGTCTAAACAAAAGTATGTTGAGACAGGTAGTGAACTCGGACACTGAAAGACCTTTCGAACTATAGTGGATCAAATAGTTGCTTATTCTTCGGTAAGGAAGGCTGTTCGCTACGTTGTCCTTTTTTTTCTTGATTTTTCTTCGCACTAGGAGTAGGCGAGTAGCTATAACTTAGCAATTCGACCAATCATGTGCGTGACGAAGCAAAGCATTCAGGATAGTGAAAAACTCGCAACTTCCCCGATCTTTCCTTAAACCAACCCCAATGAGAAATTGACTCAATAGGCTGCTATCTCTGATTGATTAAGGAAGTCGGAATGATCCCAAAATGTCATGAAATTGACCAATTATCCATAACAAAAAGAAAATAAATACTCCGTATTTGCCTAAACTCCCTAAATATTATCTTTATTTAACAAAAGTCAATGGACCGTTTCCTCTGCTTTTTGTTACAATCCAAACACTTAACAAAAGTAAACACAATCTTTATTTTACATCTTTCCATCTACACTAAATGTACAACTTTCGATGCACAATATACAGCATTTCACAACATAATAACCCTTGTGTTAAATCACCTAGAATCAAGAAAAAAAGTGTACCTTAGTGGAAGAAAAACAAAAAAACAAAAAATATAAAATAATAATAATAATAATCCAATTATTTAATAATCTTTTGATGATGGTCACTTCTCACCTTACAAAATCCTTGCTTCAATCCAACTCCATTGTTCTTCCCCAATTTCCCCGAATTCACCAAACCCCATTACACAAAAGCCCTAGATTCTCCATCAATTCATTCAAGATACCTTCTTTCCTTAAAACCCAATTCTTATTTTTCAATTTCCTAAAAAACCCATATCTTAATTTTCCCTATAATTGTATAAAAATCAAATCTTTATCCATTTTCTAAAAAACCCAAGTCATAATTTGCATAAAACTGAATAAAAACCAAATCTTTTTGCATTTTATAAAAAACCCATCTCATAACTTGCAATAATTTGAAGAAAAGATTAAACTTTTATAATCTTTGCTTAAAACCCAAGTCATAATTTGAAGAAAAGTTCAAATCTTTTCTATTTTTGCATAAAACCCATTACATAAATTGTAAATTGCAAAATTTATAAGAAAAGATTAAATTTTTATAAACTTGACTTAAAACTTAAGTAAAAAAAAATGACAGAAATACTACAATCCCCACATCAGATATCTTGTAGTGAAAGTTCATTTGATGACAATGATGGTATTTTACTCCAACAAACAATACATTCTCCTTCAAATAATACTTCTTCATATTTGAATAGAAGAAAAAGACAACAACAAGAAGTAGAGGAACAAGAACAGCAACAAGTGTCATTGTTGGCTTTTGTTGTTACTGTTTTTAGGAAGTCAATTGTTGGAAGTTGTAGTAATAGTGTTGTTAGATTTGAAGGATTTAATTGTGATACTAGTAATTTGAAAAGAAATAATTCTAAGATGGAGATTGGTGTTCCTACAGATGTTAGACATGTTGCTCATGTTACTTTTGATAGGTTTAATGGTTTTCTTGGTTTGCCTGTTGAGTTTGAACCTGATGTTCCTACAAGACCTCCTAGTGCAAGGTTTGTGTTTTTGGATTTTGGTATAATTTCTGCATTGTTGACTTGTACTGTACTATGTTTAGTTCATAGTTTTTGTGAATTGTGTTTCTTGTTTTATGAAGATGTGTTTAGATTCTGGATTTTTTTTGGGTTAAAATGGTGAAAGTTGACTTTTTAAGGTCAAATGCTTTACTAATTGTGTTTTTGGGTAAATATTGTGCATTTTTTACTTGTACTGTAGCTCTTTTGTTTTTGGTGAATCTTGATTGTTTGCATTATGAAGATGTGTGTAAATTTGGTATTGTTCGTTAAAATGGTGAACATCAACTTTTTAAGGACAAATGCTTTACTAATTTTGATATTAAACGTCAATGTTGGTCCTTAACTTTTTTTTATGAATTCTGATAACTTGATCATATTTTATGAATATTAGTAAATGTTTGTGTTTTTAATTTTGTAATTTAAAGTTAGTTTTTTTTTGTTCTTGAATCTTGCATTATGAATATGTGTGTGGTATGCTTGCTGTAACCTTGCAACTGATTGGGATGTTGGGGCTTTTTAGGTAGAAAAATGGTGTAATTTTACTTTTTGGCCAATTACTTGCGGGTTTTCACATTAAAAGTGAATATTGCTCTTTTGAAATTTGATACAGTAAAAGGATAAATAGATATGAATTTTACAAGTAGGAAATAATCCAAATTGGCTTTCTTGCAATAAATATAATATATTTTGTATTTGGAAAGTAGTTTTTTTTACATTGGAAAGTAGATTTTTTTATTTTTTTACATTGGGAAGTAGATTTTATGACCTTAATATTTGTGTTTGAAAAAAACTTAGCGATATTTCATATTTTACTTGGTTGAATCTGAGGCTTGTTATGTTATATACTGTACTATCCTGCAACCCTTTATTGTGGTACCTTATTGCTTTTATGAACCCTTCAACTAACTGGAAGTATAGCCTTTTTTGGTAGAAGAAATTATTTACAGTAAGTTTTGTAAGTCAAATTCTTACCAATTTTGAACTATGAAGTTAATGTTGAGTGGTTAAACTATAAGAAATTTGATAACTATGTCAAACTTGATAATGCACATTATAAGTAGAAAGAAATCCAAGTTGAGTTTCGAACATATTTATAATTAATTTTGTATTTGGAAAGCAGTACGTATGACTTATGAGCTTGACCTTTTTGTGTAATTTAGTAGTATTTCTTGTTGTATTTGCTGAATCTAAGGCTTATTAAAGATTCGAATGGGACTTCACGTTTCTTTATATCTAAACTTGTATAAAAAAGATGTAAAATAATTTTCCACCTTTTAATGAGTTCTCATTTTGGGTGCACATATTCTTTTCACTTTTAAATCTATTTTGTCGCTACATCAAATAATTATTCATAATGTGTCTATACATGTTTTTGATCATATTGTTGTCCACGTTTTGTGATTGCCAACTTATTTTTTGCCTTTTCATGAAAAAGATCGAGATGTAATTGTTTTTCTATTAAATTATTTACTTTGAATAATAAACTTGAAAAAAAAAACAGATACTTTTAGACCAAAATTAGGTAAAGTGTTGGGGTTAACTTCGTTTATTTCTGCAGCACAAGCGTGTTTGGGGTTTCAACCGAATCTATGCAGCTCTCATTTGATTCTAGAGGAAACAGTGTACCCACGATTCTGTTAATGATGCAAAGACGCTTATATGCTCAAGGAGGCCTTCAGGTGTGTCTGTGTGCGTATTTTATGCTAAGTTGTACTGTGCAGATACCCATTGCAGCGATGTACAACTTGGCTTTGTATCTAGGGACCTCCACGATTACAAATTTTTCCTCAGAAGTTCCTAAGCATTTTTAACTAAAAGCACGTGTTGATGCCTGTTAAATTGCAGGCGGAAGGAATCTTTAGAATCAATGGTGATAACGGGCAAGAAGAACAAATAAGGGAACAACTGAATAGAGGAGAGGTGCCTGAAAACATTGATGTACACAGCCTAGCCGGCCTTATCAAGGTACTTCTTTTGCGACTTACAGTAAACTTGCAGAAATGGGTGGGTTGGGTGACAGGTCAAAATGGGGATCGGGTTGCAAAGGGTTGTTTTTTAGTGTAGGTTGGGTCGACCTGCAAACATGATTTGTCCATTTCTAAAAGTTAGGGAATGTGTTCAATATCATTACAGAAAGTATGTAATTACTACTATAGTAGAATAATCTGTTTATTTCAGATATACATCGATTTAGGAGACTCTTAAGCATTAAAAATACACCTCATGGGAATTTCAACCTGTTGACTCATTTGACTTGTCTCCCTTTTAGCTAAACTTTTTTTTTCGACCCATGTGTTTCATTAGGATAAACGATATTCCCTACGAATAACTGGATCGTGTCACCTCTCGCCACTTGTCAGTAGTAGTGTGGAGCAATGTCTATACGTCAAATCTTATATTGTCCCAAGCACTTATCTACTTCTTCAATACTTATTTAGCCATTATAGATTTTCTTTTTTTGCGGTCATTAATTAGACAACATGCATTCAATTAATTCGATTAGTACATATTGAAGTGTTATTGATGTATCATGTGTGTACAGCTGTTTTTGATTGAACCAACTATGCCATGTGAGATAAATGTTTTCTGTCTTGGACCTTCTGCTTTGGGAATTATTTTGTAATCTAATGAAGTCAAATCATCCATTATTTTTTCGGAGAGAACGAAATGTGAAATTGTATGGCAAGATAAAACGGATCCGGTTGACCCACACTCACCCACTACAATGCTTCTTTTTTCCATGTTTTGAAATAAATATAGAATACTATGGTTTCAAAATTTGCTTACTCGAGATTTAATTCAGGTTGTGCGTTATCTTTAATGGGCTCCACGGATACAATGGGAAACAGTAACTTAATAAGTGTATTTTAAAACATAAAACCTCAAGAAATTAGATTATTATTGTAATTACAATATTTGCAATCGTATTTGACGCTGGATATTAATGACAGAAAGTTCTATATATTGGACCAAAAAGTTCTTGTCTTTCTTGTTAATTGGTTGTTCATGTGTAGGCTTGGTTTAGGGAACTGCCAAACGGGGTACTGGACTCAATCGAGCCTGAGCAGGTGATGCAAGCTCAGTCAGAAGAAGAGTGTGCTCGGCTTGTGAGGCTGCTCCCACCAACCGAAGCTTCATTGATGAATTGGGCTGTGAATCTGATGGCCGATGTCGCTCAACTTGAAAACCTTAACAAGATGAATGCTCGTAATATTGCTATGGTATTTGCACCGAACATGACTCAGGTATGTAAAAGAGTTTATAACTTTAAGGCTTGTACTTTCGGGTTTTGGGATGTAATACGTGTTGTACATATGGGTACAACTAATTACGTGTAGCTTAAAAGTTACAAACCTTTTGTTGCAGATGGCGGATCCTTTGACTGCGTTGATGTATGCAGTCCAAGTTATGAACTTTTTGAAAACTTTGATTGTCAAGACACTAAGGGAAAGAGAAGATGTTATAATCGAGGCAGTACCCACATCACGGTTTGATCATTTTGATGAAAACAATGGACCACATCATTCTCTTCAAGGAACAATCGACGAAACTAATGAGGTGGAAGAGGAAGATCAAGACTTTTCAGTCAACGAACCTGCTTTTGAAAACCACGAAAATACTTCTCAAGATGAGTTGACACCACACACACACACAACACAGCGCTAACGATGGAAACACGAGCTAACAACTACGGCATGAATCGAGCGCGAGTATATCAGATCACAAGTTTTCTGCTGCGTGACTAACACACGTCTATCATTGCGGTCTTTTAGAGATACGACTCACACAGCGTGCAGTCACAGCAGATATATACACTGAGCTGTGAGTCAGCGAGGACGAACAGATATTATATACCTATATATGCGCATATATAAATCTACAATTATATAAGAGATATGAGCTTACAGAATCGTGTGTTGGTGAGTGTGTGACGTTGGTTGATCTCATGGATATCAGACTATATATCAGGTATAAACACAATTGTGTAGGAGGAGTCTAGTGTATGTATTTGTCACACACACACTCTAACTAGGATGAGGAGGATAGACAGATTAGAGGATATGATTCTTACGACTAAGGTGAGGACAGAAAGAGTGGTGAGTTAGTATAGCGAGAGTAAAGTTCTTGTAGTTGATAGGAGTTACATTCATATGTTTCTATAGGGTGTCTGAGGTATGAGTGGCAAACTTCGATACACACATTATCTAGAAATTAAATAAGATTAATATTTGAGAGTGAGATTTAAGATAGGTGTGTAGTGATGGCTGTTGTCGTGGTAGAGCTTCATTCTAGATTTGGCGTGAAGGTGGATGAGACGAGCTTATTTACTGATGAATATATCTAATCTTCTAGTGGGAAATTGTAAAAGCACTAACTGGTCGAATTGGGTACAGATATATGGTTTTCATTTAGCTACGTTATAGTTGGAGAGTGGGTTGTGTTGTATACTTTAGGGACACACATGACTCGATTGTCATATAAGAACTCTCTAGCGGAGTCGAGATGCGGGGATATTGAATATTTTGTACGTTGCGTGATGGTGTAGTGGTTGGTTGTTGATAGCACATAAAATTAGTTCAGAATCAGATTTTAACATTTAAAACCATGGAACACTCCAGCGGATTTTGTACAGGTCGGGGTGGCGATAGTAATATCTGATTCATATAGAGTGACTTCCGAAAGTCAAAGCCAAAGCCAGGTTCAAAATACTTTGTTTGAAGAAGTAAGTGGTGTTGGAGTGGCTGAAGGCTGTTCTAGGGTGGTTGAAGCTCCTAGGAGTAGAAATTCGCAGTCAAGCAACATGAATCATAAGAAGTCGATAAGAAAAAATATAGACAAGAGCAAAGGAAGCACGATTGTGAGTCGTTTAAATTCAAGAACAGAGAGGATTGAAGCCTGGAGGTGAAGCAACGGGGGATGGGGACATAGGTGGTGGGAATGTTTATCTATTTTGGCCTGGTGGTCGGATGACGTGAGACTTTATGTATTTTGGTTTGGACATCTAAGTTGGTTGGTATATGCTATAGTACCAATGGTTTCTTTATGTGTTTATGCATTTGGGTTGATCCTATTCTTTTTGTGGTTTTGTTCTTGTTACTTGTCCATTGACTAATCTTACACTCTGACCTAAATCTGTTTATAAATTAGAAGATTGACTTTGAGTATAACTTCATGTCCCATTTTGACCTAGGACTGGAGGCAAAAAGGAATATAATGCCAAGGATCAAGGTAAATTCTTGCTAAAAAATTTAGGATATAAATGATCAAATCTTGAGAATTGTTGCTAGAATAAAATTTGCTATACTTATTTGTTACGGCTAGTTGTATGTATGAATGTTGATAACTTCAAGTTTACATAATCCAAACCATAACGTATAACAATCATCGATCGCATTGGTTATTATTGATAGCTCAAGAACATTTTTTTGACAAGAATCTCTTATGTTTTACAAAGTTCTCATAGAAAGAAATAAGTAATGCATAATCCTTAAAATTAAAACTCTAGTTAATAGACCGACTCATACACATGGGCTTTTGTTGGCATATGACATGTTATTATTTGTTTAATAGTTGTCATGCAAGGCGTACGTTGAATGACTAGTCATTAATTCTCTTAAATGTCGTATGTCATATATATATATATATATATATATATATATATATATATATATATATATATATATATATATATAAAATAAAGATCAAATAAAAAGACAAATAATTCGTGAGAATAATAAAAAGATTTATTTTTTTTAAAAAGCTCAAAAAAGAAGACAAATAAAGCATGATTTTAGTAACCAATGTCTAAAAATGAACGCCTAAAAACACAAAGCAACTTAAGGTATATGAGTTATAATTTTAGTAAAAAAATATTACTAAAATATGAAAAGCAGAATGGAAAGAAACCTGAAATAATCGAATGGAAACGACCACTATCACCAATCATTGTCAAAGGATCCAAACAACCTGCATAAAACACAAATACAAAACGCATTCAGACATTATCACAAACACTTGGTGTGCAACCTTAAAACAAAGATACGAAACTCATTCAAACATTATCACAAACACTTAGTGTGCAACCTTGAAAGAAGATACATAGTCCAAAAATATTCCAAAATATGAACAATCGAATGGAAACAAATCGTTCCGGAAACATAGACCAAAATCTCAATTTTCAATTCAATAAATTAAGTACTTGTAATTACCATAACCATTTCTAGGAATACAGTTCCATCTCTTTTGCTCATAAGTAGCTTAACCGAATAATTGTGATTTTGCGTTTCAAAAATTAAAACACATCAATAATTTACGCGGTTATGATATGTGAGGTTTTTTTTAAATAGGTGATGTAAATTAGGAAACACGTATATTAATTGTGTTAATCGTTTTCGGAATTGTAGAGAGATTTGTTAGGCTTTGAGATGATTGATATGTTCGACTGTTTATTTGATTAGGGTCAAAAGATCCGTATGTGTAGTTTTTTTGGAAGGGCAGTAGCCCTCCATTAGCCCCTTCTTTTTTAGATCTAATGGTTTAGATTAAATTAGGATTTCTATTAAACTTGTATTGAAATTACACTTCAAAAAAGCGGAAGGGCTTTTATGTAATTTCACTTTCAAAAATCATAAGGGTCTGCTTGCAATTTCGTCATTTGTTATGTTTTACCAAAAATGTAACCAGATTTTGCTCTCTATTTTCGTTTTCACACACAATCGTATAAAAGAAACACACACATAAACACGCACTAACACCATATACATCTCTGTCATCTACCACACCACAACCGTCTCCGGTTATCAACCATCATAATCGTCGTCATCTACCACACGACAACCATCTCCGGTTATCAACCATCATACCTCCGTCGTTGACTGCGACGTTGGTTCGTGTGATAAGTATAGTATATATCTCTATAGTGCAAACTTTCACCAACCAAGATACCGTAAGTAATTAATCACTTAGGAAAGTAATTAATACACGGGTCGTAAATTCCTCGAAGAAGTCGTGAATTGAGATTTGGGAATAATTCGGATTCGAGTTAAGAATGATAAAGGATTTTTGACTTTTGAATTACACTACGAATTAGAATAGAACAAACTAAAAACAATTAACTAGCACTAAATTTTAATTCACGAAAAGTAAAAACGTGAGCTAAAACTGAAATTTTAAATCTAAGGCACTACTTTTAACAGACTTTTTACCTAAAAATCACAAATTTAAAAAGAAAATTTTAGGAAAAAGAATTAGAATTTTTTAACTATTTTTGAATTTTTTATGATTTTTTAAAGTAAAATGAATTAACAAAAATAAACTTTTTCTAAAAATTAACACTAAATTTCTATTTTTATTTTTCAAAAATACTAGAATTAAAAAGAAAATTATTACAAAAAGAATTAAAAATTTTCAACTATTTTTCTATTTTCTATGATTTATTTAAGAAAAAGAAATTACTTAAAACCTATTTTAATTTCTAGAAAATACAAACTTAATTGGAAAAATTAAGAAAAATGCTTTTTATCTACTTAAAAGGTGCAGAAAACTATAGGTATAAAAATGCCCAATTTTTATTACCCAATTGAACCCTAATTTTACCAATTAAAAACTAAACCCTAATTTTAATAAACTAATTTCAAAAATATTAAAACTATTTTATTATACCTAAAAAAACAGGGTAGAAAGTGTAAAGAAAGAAAGAAAAGGGTAGGCGGGGTAACTATTGGAAAGTTACACTCTAGTGCAAACGGGTAACCCTATACTATATAGAAAATACAAAACAGACCCTACGATTATGCTTATTTATGGCTTATCTAAAAAGTGAAAATGAGCTAAATCTTAAAACTACAAAGTTGAAGAAGAGCTTATTCTCTACAACTTTAACAAAGACACTATGACATTTTATTCACTGAATAAGCTAAAAAACTAGCATTTAACTCTGCAATACAGAAACTATGGCTTAACTACCTTTTTTAGAATTTGGCTTATTTCTAGCTTATTTCTAACTGAAAATGAAAACTAAAAGATGCTATATGAAGCTTAAGATGTATACTAGGGATTTCTAAAAAGAAATAAGCTAAGTGTTAACAAGAATAACAAGAAATATGATATTGAAAAGTGCAAGTTTCAACTTAAAACTATTTTTAAGCAAATTCTAATAAGCTAATAAGCTGAAAACTAAATCCTAAAAGCTTAAACTTTGAAAATAAGCTATACTATAAACCTTGAATGAATCTAGATAAAATGATTTTAAAAATTACAACAAGAAAGTAGAAAATCAAAAGAAATAAGCTAGAAGTCACATTTGCTGCTATACTACTTTTGAAAGGAACTAAAAGCTAATCAACAGCTTATTAATGAAAGTTAAAAGTTGATTTTTAAAAAGCTAATGGAGTACTCCTTAAATGCTTAAAAGCAAATTCTAACTCCTAATTATAAAAGCTAAAAGGCAACTAGAAAATGAATGAGCAACAACAGTATTAACTGTTGTTGCTGATGCAATTGACCAAAAACCTTAAGTGCAGGGCAAATTTCTTAACTAAAATCTCATGAACTCACTCACTAATTGTATGTAAACCTGCATTATCCAAATTTTAACTCTAGAATACTTTTGAACCACTTAACACTAAATTCAATTGAGCTAAAAACTGCCCTGGTGTTAGTTAAGGTATTTTAAGCTCTAAAATTTGAATTCCTACAAACTAATTCTTAAATCCACTTTAAAACTTGATTATAGCTCCTAACTCAACTGACTTATGCAAATTTACTAGCTAAATTTGACTTTAAGAGTCAAAGAAACTTAAATCCAAACACTAGTTAACACTAACTGTCCTAACTAAATTTGACTTAAAATCCATTTTAAAACTAGAAATGTTAAAACCTAATATCTACTCAGACTAGAACTCACCTACTTAAGCTATTTTAAAACTAAAACCTACAGCTTATTAACAAGAATAAGCTAGTTCTTCAGCTAGGCATATTCTACTATTAATGACAGATTTAAAAGAAATAAAAGCTAAATGGATTCTAGCTTCAATTACTTAAAGCATTCAAATCTCTAAACTTATCTAAGCAATTTTACACAGAATTAAGTACAAGGAAAGCAAAGAAATAAGCTACATGAATAAGCTAATTGAATGTTAAAAATGAAATATAAAAGAGGAAACCTGTGAATTTGTAGTCTCTTAACTAGGTCACTCTTTCTGAATGAGTGACCTTAAAACATAAACCTATTGGCACCTTGCCTCTAAACCAAAAAGCTTAAAACTCAATAAGCTAATATTAGCTTATTAATCCTTGAACCTCCAAAATCAATCTAGGTGCACTCAAATGAGCTAAATTTGAACAAGAAGAGACAAAAACAGTTTTAAAAAGCTTTTAGAACATTTGGACAACTTGAGAATAAGAGAAAACTCAATAAGCTAAAATTAGCTTATTACAAGCTTATTAGTTCAAAACAGCTTAATACATGAAAACTTGAGAACAAAATACAACTGAACTTGCTTTATTGCTTTAAAAAGGAAAGTACAAGAGAAGAAGCAAGTAGTACGACTGAAATGAAAGATTAAAATGCTTAATTCGATTAAATGAACAGTAACTTTTAGCTAAAAAGGAAAATTTACAAAGTAAACTGAAAAATTAACTAACTAAAAATTAACTAACTCTAACTCTGAATGCTTGAGCTTCTATTTATAGAGAGAGATGATGAGAGAATGAAAACTTGACTCATTTCTAGCCCTTGGATCTTAATCGTTTGAATGTAAGCCGTTGGATCCAAATGGTGATGTGTTCAATTTGACCAATGGAATGATGCCACGTTGGACTAGTGAAGTGGAGAGTGTTAAATACGAGGTAAGGTGAACTTGAAAGGAGCAGGGAAAAGGAGAGAAAGGTTTTGGGTTTGTTGGGCAATTTTGGCGGGAAAGTTTGTTGGAAAACAGTTAGGGAATTATTTAGCGGTAGTCGTGTTTAAATCTTTGTAGCTTTTTGCAACTAGCTTGGTTCCTTTTGAAACTTGTTAGTGTCAAAGAACTTTGAATAGATGTCAACTCTGGCCCTCGTGGTTTCTATTTCTTTTTTTCTCCCTTTATAAACCAATTTTCTAGCTTTTGCAACTTTGGTCCTTTGAACTTAGAAACTTCCAAATAAGCCTTTGAACTTTGAAAACTTGTCAACATTGGTCCTTTGACTTTCATTTGGGTCTTCATTGACTTGTATCGGGCTGATCCGGCTTTTGAGATTGATTTGGCTTCCCATCTTGTCTTGTCTTTTCCGTTTCTTGTCGGTTTTTGACTGTTTTTGCTTACTTTTGTCTTTTCATATCAACTCCTGCACAATAGACACAAAAGCACACATTTTTCTATCTTTTTGGCATTATTTGGCTTTTATTTGGCAAAATCCCGGGTATTTAATATATACAATTAAGCATTTATCAGACGTTGACTATTTAATTGCTTTTTTGGAATTCAATATTTTGATGTATAATTCGTCTATTAATCGCTTGAAACGTTTTTCCAATATTGATTTGAATGCTTATAGTGGTAATTACTTTCAATTATTACTTTTTTTTACTGGTTTCAAGTTTTGTAATTTTGATTTTTTATTTATTATTATTGTTCTATAAATGTCAGATATTTTCACATGTGAAGATGCTCTATGTTATTGATTTTTTAAATATGTTGCCTTCTTGTTTCGATTTTTAGTTGAAATTTAGTGTCCTGATACTCTTGTTTTGACCTGATTGATGCTTTTGTCGTAGTCGCGTTCCATTTAAGTTTTGTAGGATTATCTTCATTGGTGAAGATTTTATAGAATATGATTTTATTCTTTTAAGAATATCTTCACAAGTGCAATTTTTTATCGAGGATTGATGCTTTTGTCGTAGTTGCGTTGTATTTTAGTTTTGTAGGATTATCTTCACTGGTGAAGATTTTATAGAAGATTATTTTAGTTTTATTAAGAATATCTTCACTCGTGCAAAAACTTATCGAGGATTGATGCTTTTGTCGTATTCGCGTTCTATTTGAGTTTTATAGGATTATCTTCATTGGTGAAGATTTTATAGAATATCATTTTAGTTTTTTTAAGAATATCTTCACAAGTGAAATTTTTTATAGATGATTGATGCGTTTATCGTAGTTGCGTTCTATTTAAGTTTTATAGGATTATCTTCATTGGTGAAGATTTTACAACCATCTGTCGACTTAGCCAATGTGTTCGTTTTGACCTGACCATTAGTTATAAACACGATTCTGTCTCCTCTTATAATCTTTGTATAGATATTAATCCTGTATTTTTGTATAGTTAATAATCCTATTTTTTTGTTTAATTAATAATCGAGGTTTGATGCTTTTGTCTTAGTCCCGTTCTATTGATTCTTTCGTCTTAGTCGAAGAGTTTGCAAAAAGTAGGAGATATTGATGTTTTTTATACGATTAGTTAAGTTTTGTAACTGAATCAACCTTACTCTATCAGGTGTGTAGGTGCCATGGTTATCCATTGGATGATGAACGTGTAGGTGCCATGGTTATCCATTGGATGATGAACGTGGAAACAAATTGGTGAAGTCCACTTCTTGTCCAGTCACTGGTAATGAGCTTGCCGTGCTTGATCTGATTAGAAACTCTCTGAAGGTTGGCGAGCATTCAGTCCTGCTCATGCTATCGACTTTAACATAATTGAAATAACCAACTTAGGGTCTTTAAGTGAAGGTAATCCTCACACCCAATTCATGTGTATAACAAGATTTGTATGTCTTCCTACCTGAGTTCCCTGAAAATTACTAGTGGTTAAAGTATCAAATTACTAGTGGTTAAAGTATCAAAACTTTGGTCCCATGGAGCTGATTTACTTATTCTAGGTGTAGAGAAATACACACAGACTTCAATAACTCCTATTGTTGTGTCATAAATTATCAAAAATTAGATTTTCCATTGGAGTCTCTTGTATGGCGCTGGGTATAATCTTTCAGAAAACCAAAGAAATTTTATAGGTGTTAAAAACTTCACAAAGTTGTTAACTTAATTAAAAAGCCATTTGGCTGGCATACTAACTTAGAAGCACTAGTTATATGTTATATGTCTGCTAGCTCAGATTTTCTATGTAAAAGCTCTGTATTCACATCTATATCACTTTAGTTGCTTTATTTGTTGTACCTGAACCATCCTAATCCTGCATTTTCCATCACACTGCGTGGTAGTGTTAACCCATTGGTTCAGGACAGTTATTGTTAAGTTGATGTTAAAATATCAATAATTGACAGGCGCGCCAGTTTCAAGCAATTATGTCCTTCATTTTCATGGTTGCGACAGAAACCATTCGTTTCCACTCTGCATTACTTTTAGCTGTCAAATTTAGCATTTTTTCAACGTGTCTGCGCAGCTGGTAGTAACTGATACAATGTTGTATAGGTACCAAACGTTTCTCATGAAGCTCAATAAATATTCTCAAGTTGAAAGTGGCTATGTTTGACCTCAAAAGTCAAACATAGATTATAATAACTTTTGAGTTTCCAGCAATCGTATCAGCAGAAAATGCCGTGGAAATAATCGCCAAGGTGAGTTTACATTAGTGATCCTGCTTCCATCATCATTTTGTCCACATGTTTTTCTAATCGCAAATGACAAATATGCCCTTTTAGGTTTCGAAAGAAAATTTCAAGCAACAGATATCAGAACCTCTGAACCATATGCACTCATCTCGATTGGAATCTTCACTTGCTACCTTTAGTGATGAACATTAATTTAAAAAACATATTTTTGGATCTTAAAAGCAATGGTTAGTTTAGTTTATATGTAACATAATCTGTTTTCTTTGTTCCGCATAACATTTCAAACTTAGGGACTCAAATCTTAATGAAATGCAGGTCACAAGACTTGTTAAAGAGGGAACCATGCTTCAAGAAGCTAATATCAGTATCGGGAAAAAGTGGCGTTGAGGAAATGCAGGTACTCTTCATAAGTATTTAGCTGTGATTTTTTTTGCATAAAACACAAATGTACTTTTTCGTTTGTGTTGTTTTAGTCATTGTACCAATACTTTTTGTACATCACTATATTTATTTGTACAATAGATATTTATCAAATTATATAGGTTAACAATAACAACTACTTCCGTAACCCCAGCCTGTTTCGACTTTAGTTATGTGGGCCTCGTTACTGGCTAAAAGGTCTGAAGTCTATCGACTATGTTCTTGGAACATTTTGCGTGGATCACACACAAAGCTAGCTGCCAAAAAGATGTTAGATGCTTTGTTTTACCACAAAATAGCTACTTTTGATATCACTCGGGCAAAACGAGTATCCTGAGTGGTACAATAGTTTAACCATATATGTGTTTTGGTGGCAATACGAGTACCTTGTGTGGTACAATAGCTGACCCATAAGCCTTGGGGTTGCGATAAGAGGTATAATCTGTTTCTTTACTTTTTTGGATCACACAGCTTGCTAGCCAACAAAGCTGAGTCTCTTGATAACCATGTTCTCTTGTGGTTCGGGAATCAACCCCTGACACATCGTGACTATCAATCTTGAAAGCTGGTTATACCTTTATGTTAAGAAATAATAGATTGCATGCCATTACTCAAACCTAACAATGGCCTCGTCATATGAAGTTTGATTGAGCTCCCTTCTATGACGTATAAAGGTAAATGGAAATATTCTAACTGCCGGCAAACAGTTAGCTGGCAATGAAGTTGGCTCTACCTGTGCTATTAAGATTTCTTAATGACAATTGTTGTCTTCCAACCACATTTAACAAATTGGTTAGTATTATTTTTGGCATAATTATTATGGAAGCGTGTGGAAATTTGCTTATATCTGGTTGCTATATTATCTTTGGCGTCATGTTTTGATTTGTCTTCGAGCCTATTATTATCTTTAGTGTCTTCATATGCTGATATAAAAGTTCATGCAGATTTTCTGCTTTTGCCCACTGACTTATATGCATAAAGAGTGAGGATATAGACTTGGTAGTGGCATGCACAAACTATACAGGTAGTTTTAATGTCTTCATGTGAAGATTATTAATTTTGATCCATGGTAAAGTTTTTGTTTATTATTGTGCTTTTGTGGATCAAGCAATAAAGGAGTAATAAATTAGTAGTAAATGACTTGTTAAAACATAAAATTTGTGAAGCACATAACCAACTATATGTTGGATTCTGTATGTTGAAGTGTTGTGTTTCTTATCATATGTTAACATATGCATGAAAGTAAAGCTGAAACCCATTTTTGTACTATGCTTAAGCTTACATATAGATGATCGAATATTTTGTTAGGATCAACTTCTATACTGAGGATTATGATAAGGAATGTGTTGAATAGAAGATGATAGTGGATGATACTCGTCAATGTTACGGTATATAGATGACAGACGAGTAAATTTCTAAACTCATGCGATGATACGCACAAGTTAACCCCATTTCATGCATAAAATAGTTTTAGAGAACAAGTATAAAATTCTATCATGTATATGGTTTTGTGCTAGATGTTTTGAAAATGGGTCAAAGGTGAACCTGTGTAAACGGTTTGTGTTTTTGAAAAACGATTGTCGGCTTATGGAATGATAGTTGGGACCACATTAGTGTTTGTTATAAGAAGGTTTTAAAGTCAAAAGATGTTTCGTTTTTATATTAAAAAATTTAGGTGTTTCAAACAAAACCATTGTTATTAGAAAATTCGTTTTTGTTACTATCTTTGTTGATATATCAGGATCTATCTTCAACGGAATCAGGAAAACCTGGCAAGCAATTGACATTTCAAAACAGAGACTTCTCTTCAATCAAATATATTTAATATATCGCGCATTAACTGCAAGAAATTTCAAGGAAACAACAAGGGTACCAATGGTTAATTCTTATTGTTGGTGCTGTAACGGCTGAAAGATCGGCTACTTTTAGTTGATTATTGATGTTGCTAGACTACTGCTTGGAGCTTTTAGTCGATTATTCACTTCATTCTTGCATGTATTATAATATAAGGGTGTTTTATGTTGCTAACCTGCCATATATGTTACAACCCGTTTTGACCAGTTACCTGCTCACAGCCTCACATACATTGGCACCTCTAAATAAATTATTGAATCAGTCCTTGGTTATTCAATTATCGACAGATGAAATTCAAGCAAGTCACATAGGAAACATGTCAAATGGGTCAAAGTCGCGCATAGCGTATTTAAACAGGATGGTCTTTATTGCAGATCTTCTGGATATGGTAGAAGGTGCTGAAGTCAGAAGACGATGTAGGTAGGGGATTTCAGCACTTATTGGATAATGTCCAGTACAAAAGCTTGGCATATGCGTTATGAATGTGTATTTGGATTTGGATTTGGATTTGTGAGCACATGAGGAATAGGTATCAATTGCAACCCGTTTATGTAAAAATGGGTAATTTTAGCTGTATTTTATTGAAAAATTTATCCAACGGGTAAAACTAAAATGTGTGAATGTGGGTGAAATTTTATTTTTTATGGACCAAAAAGACTCTAGCTGAATGTTTGAGCTCAAAAGGGTATGGGCCAAATGAGCTAAATGGTTTACCGGTCGGTCAAAGAATACTCAAGCATTTCCAAGAATCTGCGACTGCTTTATTGAATAAGTATAGTGCATTCTTAAACTATCTTTATTCTTATACATTAAATATTTACAAATTCCATGTAAAAGGAGTAATAAGTGTTGGTGGGTCATACCAACCCGTTTCGACCCGTAACCTAACCCACACATTTTTTTCTACCTATATCTTAAAATATTATGTATATCTGTTACTTCATGTTGTTGTCTTTTCTTTTGTTTAGTTTAAGTGGAATGTTGTTGTTGGTTCTTGACTCTTGTTTTTATTAGAATTGTTGTTGCGATTAATTGGAAGCGGTATCATTTGTGTACTCATCCGTTGCATATATGGATTGTGGTGGGCATTTTTTGATACGGGTCTTGTTTATATGTTTAAGGGGTTATTGGGGTTGCTTATTGGAACTAGTTATGGCTTTCGAAATAAGCAATTGTTTATCTGTTTCTTGCGTTTTGGTAAAATGGATAAGCAGTTTTGAGGGTGTTTGGGATTGCTTATAGATAAGCAATTTGGAACAAGCAACTTCAAGTTGCTTATTCAGAAGTACTTATTTCGGTCTCAGATTAGCAGTTTAGATAAGTCATCCTCAAAACCCTCCGAACAACTTATATGCTTTATCAAAACACAATAAATAGATAAGCAATATTTACAAACAATTTCATACTGCTTTTAACCACCCCTTACTTGCATTATAGCTATTGATTAGCATAATTAATTGATGTTCCTGCTTATTTTGTGTTAGGTTGACTATAGTATGGTATTTATTTTTCGGCAGTTGATGTTTGTGGACAATAGACTTGCTGCTGGAATGGGACTGTAAGTTGTTTTTGTACTCTATGATCTTCTTATTTGTTGATGTTACGGAATTCACAAAAAGTTTGGTATTGTAAGTAAAAGTTCTGTGTATAAGTACTCTTGGGAGGCTTAATCACCTGAATTTAATTAAGTTGTGCGGTACTGTGCTCAGAGAAAGCACAGAGTGCTGGTGTACCAGTACATGGAAAATGGGTCATTGGCGGAAAATGGGTCTTGCTTGCCATGTTTCAGGTATCACTGATCTTTTACATGTTCTAAAATGTTTCCCTATCTGTAACAATGGAAGGCGAAGATTTAACTGCATCCATAGGTTTATTAAGTGATTGTGAGGTAACTTTAACTGACAACAACGATAGTACCTTGTGAGATTAGATCTAATTTTATTGAAGACACATTGTAGGTGATTAAGAAGTAATTATTTCTTTATGCATTTCAACTGATAAATAATATATTTATCCATTAATGAAAATAGGCGACAAAAGGTTGGTAATTTGGGAAGTTGACCTGGTGTTTTTTAAAATTGCAGAAAGTTTTTCCTAGCAAAGTTGTGGCGGACAAAGACGACGAGAAGCTTGTGTTGGTTTTTGATGAGGCACTTGGCTTAATGAACATATGAAGGGCTTCTATAAAGGGTGTAATCTTTACTTCAAAAATGCAATAATATTCTAAATTATTTTACGTTTTGTAAGGATAACTACACGCGTGCAATTATGAGAAAAGATTAAACTTTTGATCTTACTAGCGTATTTTTTACTAGAAGTACAAAATAAGAGATTGATTTTTGATAGACGATTATTTGAGTTTTGTAAGACTATCTTCGCGTGTGAAAATTATGAGTAAGGATAGATACTTTGATCTTACTAGCGTATTTTTAAACTAGAAGTGCAAAAGTAGGAGACATTGATGTTTAATAGACGATTATTTAAGTTTTGAAAAATTTATCTTCACATGTGCAGATTATGAGCAAAGACTTAAGATTTTATCTCACTAGTGTATTTTCTATACTAGAAGTGAAAAATTATAAGATATTAATATTAATAGACAATTATTTAAGTTTTATAAAAATGTTTTCGCGCGTGTAAATTATGAGCAAGGATTAAAGCATTGCTCTTACTAGCATATCTTTTATACTGGAAGTGCAAGAATATGAGAGAATGATGTTTACTAGAAGTTTATTTAAATTTTTTAAACATATCTTCACTCGTGTAAATTATGAGCAAATATTGAAGCTTTGATCTTACTAGCGTATTTTTGTACTAAAAGTGTAAAAATATATCTTCACATGTGCAAATTTTGAGCAAGGATAGAAGATTTGATCTTACTTGTGTATTTTTTTATATTAGAAGTGCAAAATTATAAGATATTGATAATTAAAAGACGATTATTAAAGTTTTGTAAAAATATCTTCACGCATGCAAATTATAAGTAAGGATTGAAGCACTGCTCTTACTAGCGTATTTTTATACTAAAAATGCAAACAATATGAGATATTAATGTTTATTAGACGATTATTTAAATTTGGTAAAAATATCTTTACTCGTGCAAATTATGAGCAAATATTGAAGATTTGATCTTACTAGCGTATGTTTTATACAAGAAGTGCAAAAATATGAGATTTTCATGTTTGATAGATGATTATTTATGATTTATAAAAATATATCTTTACATGTGCAAATTTTGAGCAATGATTGAAGATTTGATCATACTTGTGTATTTTTATACTAGAAGTGCAAAATTATAAGATATTGATATTTAATAGACGATTCTCTAAGTTTTATAAAAATATCTTCACGCGTGTAAATTATGAACAATGATAGAAGCATTGCTCTTGTTAGGACTTTTTATACTAGAAGTGTAAAAACATGAGATATTTATGTTTGATAAACAATTATTTTAGTTTTGTAAAATTATATCTTCACATGTGCAAATTTTGAGCAAGATTAAAGCTTTGATCTTACTAGTGTAGTTTTATACTAGAAGTGCAAAAATAGGAGCAATTGATATTTAATAGAGGATTATTTAATTTTTGTAAAAATGTCTTCACGCATGCAAATTAAGAGTAAGGATTGAAGCATTGCTCTTACTAGCGTATTTTTATATTAAAAATGCAAAAAGCATGAGATATTGATGTTTACTAAATGATTATTTAAGTTTTGTAAGAATATATTCACACGTGCAAATTATGTGTAAGGATTGAAGCTTTGATATTACTAGTGTTTTTTTTATACTAGAAATGCAAAAAAATATGAGATATCGATGTTTACTAGACGATTAATTAAATTTTGTAAAAATATCTTCACCCGTGCAATTTATGAGCAAATATTGAAGCTTTAATCTTACTAGCGTATGTTTTATACAAGAAGTGCAAAAATATGAGATATTCATGTTTGATACACTATTATTTAAGTTTTGTTAAAATATATTTTCTCATGTGCAAATTTTGAGCAAGGATTAAAGATTTGATTTTACTTGTGTATATTTTATACTAGAAGTGCATAATTATAAGATATTGATATTTAATAGACGATTCTTTAAGTTTTGTAAAAATATCTTCACGCGTGCAAATTATGAGTAAGGATTAAAACTTTGATCTTACTAGCGTTATTTTATACTAGAAGTGCAAAAATATGAGATATTGATGTATACTAGATGATTATTTAAATTTATTAAGAATATCTTCACTCGTGCAAATTATGAGCAAATATTGAAGCTTTGATCTTACTAGCGTATTTTTTATACTAGAAGTACAAAAATATGATATATTTATTTTTGATAGACGATTATTTAAGTTTTGAAAGAATATATCTTTACATGTGCAAAAATTATGAGCAAAGATTGAAGCATTGCTTTTACTTGCGTATTTTTTATACTAGAATTGTAAAAAAATAAGAGATATTGATGTTTAATAGATGATTATTTAAGTTTTGTATGGATATCTTCACGCGTGCAAATGATGAGCAAAATTTGAAACTTGTATGTTACTAGCATATTTTTGATAATAGAAGTGTAAAATTATGAGATATTCATGTTTAATAAACGATTATTTATGTTTTGTAAGAATTTCTTCGTGCGTGAAAATTATGAACAATTATTGGAGCCTTGATCTTACTAGCGATTTCCTTACCCCCTCCCTTGCTAGTTCTCGATGTACATTTATACATGAGCATATACTTATTTCTTTCGCGTGTGAATGAACACTAGTAAATGCACGTACATTTATTCATAAATATATGTTTTCTTCTTTGCATGAATATAGTTTGTTCACTAGTAAATACATATACTTTTTTCTTTGTGTGTGAATAAACTTTCTTAAGTAGTAAATATACGTACATTTATACATGAAGATATACTTTTTTTCTTCACGTATGAAAAAACTTTTCGAGTAAATACACGTACATTTATACATGAAAATATACTTAGTTTGATCAGCAGCACTTGCAAATCCTCTAAAGCAAGTCAAGTTAAAAACAACCAAATACGAAGTATAATTTTATAGCAGTTGGTTTAAACAAATTACAAATGTACAACTAGTTTACTCAACTATTAATGTAAAATTAGAAGATACAGAAGAATAAACTAAACTAAACTAAACCTTATCTTATATGTTGGATCAATAAACTAAACTAAACTAAACTACCTCGTGTAGTTGG
>BQNB010035313.1:0-50954 GCA_026074375.1 Tanacetum coccineum | reverse complement strand
ACTTAAAGAAATAAGAAAAGAAAGATAACAACGACTCACGTAGAATTTTAGAAATCAAAAGATAGTCATTTCATTAATCATGAGTCATAAGTTGTATCGTCACACATTAAATGTCACCATCTAATGCTATACAACTCCAAGAACTAGTTCTACTAACTGATATCTCAGTTTAGTTAGTGATTCACAAAAGATACTACAAACGACAAACTAATCTACTAAGAGTCACCAGGTGGTCCAGGCGGTTTCCGGCGGCCGACGGCGGCGGTGGCGGTTTCCGGTGACCGGAAAAGTTTTCCGGTGGTGGTGGTGGAGCTAGAGAGAAAGTGTGTGTTATTTTATAAAAATGAAATAAAAATGTATGATTTTTATATTTATATACATATAATAAAAGTTATAAAATAAAAGTGTAAAGTGTGTGGTAAATGAGGGTAAATTTTATAAATATTTCCCAGGGACCTAAAGTGTAACTTTTGAGTAATCTTTTATAAAATAGTGGTTCGGGACTCGTTTGGGCGACTTAACGGATGATTCAAATCACGAAACTTGCGCCATTGTTTTCCAAATCATTTTTCCAACAAAAATGAGTATTTACTTGATAATATTTCATAAATATTTTTATAATATTTATAAAAATGTTCGTTATTTAATTGATATCCTAATTATACCTAGTCCGAAAGAAATAAATCTTAACCCGATTCTTCGCGTTTTTAATAAACGTTTCGAAATAAACGTTAAATATTTTATTAAATATTTTTATTTAATAAAAGTGATAATTAAATATAATTTAATTATTTTCGTGTCGGTACCCGTTGTGTGCAGTTTTCAAAACTTTGCGAGGCTGTTTTAGCCCTCTTCTGCTTGTTTTCAAGTCTCGGGTAAAACTAAAAAGTTGTCTGAAATATCGTTTTACATCAAATTGCTTTAGGGTCCGAATCGTGAAAACGTGATTTAGTGGTTCGTTTTTGATAAATCAACTATGAATTAATATATTTCCTTTTTCGTTTTCGAATCAAATAATTTAAAAATAAATTTTATAAACGACAACGTGTAATAATAAATATGATTTATTATTTAAATATGTTCCGAAAATTGACGGTTGTTACATATAATCTTAGAAATAAAAGCCTGAGTCCCATTAGGGTGACCAACCTTTATTTTAAGATTGGAGATGTCAAGCACATTATCTAACTCTTTATCAGTGTAAGTCATATGTTGAGTTGCCCCTGAATCAATAAATTTTTCATTACAAACCAATTTTGGTTTAAAATTTGTATTAGAACATAAAAACTTGTTAAAGTTTTTATGAAAAATGGTATTGTTGTTAAACAAAGTACCTGCCATGTTAACCTGAACATTCTTTATAATTTTATTGTCTTTGATGAGAGAGATAAGAGTAGCCATTTGTTCATCTGTAAACCCAAAAGATGAACTAGACCCAACAGAGTTATTGTTAGAAACATTTTTCCCTTTAAAATTTTGTCCTGACTTTGTTTTTCCAAAATCAGCAGTATAACCAATGATTTTTAAACATCTGTCAATAGAATGACCATTAAATTCACAGTTCTTACAAACCAATGTAGAGCCTCCACCTTGTCTATTATTGGTCAAATTATTAGGTCTTGATCCATTATTTAAATTCTGATTACTCCTTTGAAAATTATTTTTATTAGGCACATTAGAAACAAATGTAGAAGGCTGATTCCTTTGAGAGGAACCAACAATACTACAAAAGCAACTCTGTGAGATTTCTCACTAGAGATGGTAGCATAAGAACTTCTAACATCAGGCAAAACTTCTCTAGAGAGAATAGAACTCCTAATTTGCATATAAGAATCATCAAGACCCATCAAGAACTGCATTAATTTCATTAACTGATTATGCGTCTTAAACCTCTTAGAAGCATTGCAAACACACTTAGACAACTCAATCATAGCATCAAATTGTTTTGACATAGCATTCAACTTATGATAATAATCAGCAATAGATGAACCATTTTGCTTTAGAGTATAAATTTGATGATGCAAACCAAACATTATGGACCTATCTACTTTATCATAAGAGCATCCACAATGGTGAAGCTTTTCAATAGATTTATAACATGCCAAATCATAGATTTATAAACTTTTTGATATTATAAACCTCATACAACTATGCATAAACCTTTTATAACAATATAAAATACACATGCATTAAATTATAAAAAGGTCAAGGATCTTAGACCTCTTCATGCCACATAGATAGCTCACTATGGTTGAAACAAAAGATAAACCTTTTCGTAAGTTATAAACCTTTTCATGGACCTCTCATAGTAGATGCCCTAAGTTTCTTTTAATTCTTCCCAAACATGTTTAGCCTTTTTAGAAAAAAATTGACCCAAAAAGAGTTCCTCAGAAATAGAATTCAAAATACACCCTAAAACAACTGCTTTAACTCTATCCCATTGTCTACCAAGAACCTCATCTGTATTAGACCTTTTACAAGATCCATCAATAAAATCAGTTTTATTTTTTTCTTCTAAAGCCAAAAGTATAGCACAAGACCATACTTGATAATTTTTAGTTCATTTAAGTTTTATTGAAACAACAGTTAGAGCAGTAGAATCATTAGGATGTAAATGCAGAGGGTTACTATTATAGGATCCTCAACATAACAATTACCATTATCAGAATTATGAGCAGACATGATTAATAATCAAATAAGAACAATTAAGAAGATAAAGAAAGAAAGAAGTTCCCAGGCTTTCACACCACTCACGGTGGCAGATCAAGGGCTGACAGACACAACAAATAACAAGAAATCAAACAACAACACCCTACCAACAATCAACTTCTCAATAGTGCCTCTACCTATCCTCCAACAATCTAATGCAAGAATAAAGACAATAATGAAAAAGAGAGAGTAAAGATGTGTTACAAAGCTTCCAAGAATAAGCAGCGAAAATCAAACCAAACCAAACTGACTACTCTCTTGATTCACTTAGTCAAGAGAGATAGCAGATTCACAGCAACAAGCCAATAACCCAAAACCAAGATCCACAAACCTTAATTTCTCAAAATTAAGGATAACAGCCAAGAGCTTCCAAGATCAATCAAACCCCTTAATAATCGATGATTAATCGATCTTAATCACAGACAACCACTAGGAATCAAAAAACCCAAAATTATATCAAAACCCTAATTTTTCAAAATTAGTTATTTAATAAAAACTTATATATCTGTAAAATTAAATCACAGATCTAACAACACAATCGATTTGATTGAACAAAGAACTGATTAATTTCAAAAAACTCCAAAATTTATGAAACCCTAATTTTTTTAGAAAATGATTTAAGAGCAACTTGGCTTTGATACAATGAAGAAAAGTATAATCTGATTATTCTTATTTACCAAATCTCAATTTGATCAACAAAAAACAAGAACTGATATCAGTTTAATCAAATCACAACCAAATATCCACCATTGCTATACAGGTATGGATCAATTATCTATTTGATAATTGTTCTATTACAATAACCAGAAACAGAATCAAAGATCAAGATGATCTAAAAACTAGGGTTACAAACTTTAGAGAGAGGGAGAGCGTCAAATAATCATAGAAAGAGAGAGAAGTAGAGATATCAAAAGAGCTGGTCAAGGGACTATTTATAGCCCTTGACCCAGCTTATGGGAATCCAAAGATGGCAAAACCAACCCCTCAACAATCTTGCAACCTTCAATCAACAACTAGAACCTAGAAACACATATAAACCAAAAAACAAGAAATGACAAAATCAGTCCCTCAACATTTATACCAAAAAGAAACTATATATTTCAACAGTAAACTAAGATAATAAATCGTGTTTATAAACAAGAAAGGGGTTAGGAGAAGTTTCGTCACAAAGAAGCTCATGTAAAGGCTTCTGGTCACATTACCTTAAGAAGGCGTTTGGTCTTTTACCACCTTTAGTTAAAGGCTTCTGATCACATTACCCTAAGAAGGCGTTTGGTCTTTACCGCCTTCGGTTAATGGCATTTTGTCTCATCTTTCACATTATCATATGACAACTCAACAACTCATGTTATGTTGAAGCATGCTCATCAAAGTCACAAAGAAGCTTACACAAACTCTTAACCCTTCATTAAAAGAATTTAGATATTCTAGAGGAAAATTATCTTAATTAGTTAGTTAGGTTTTATAACTAGTTGTATCATGTATATGCACTCGAATTGTAGGCACTTACTACTTAACTGGAAAACACACAATACAATAACTAACTTCTCAATGTATTTACATTTTTGTTTCACTATATAACATTGGTTGGCAAACTGCTTTATCATACATACATTTTTAGAATTCGGCATGTATATTATCATAAAGCTAGCCCACCCATCAGCTAAATAGTTTTAGTGTTTTACATACATACTTTTGTATTAACAAACAACTTTATTATCGTTTTTGTAGACAAACAACAAGATTGCGTTACATACATTTACAGGCAAGTAACAATTGATTGCTATCTTCCGTAACATGATTACATCATTGATTTAGGTTAGACGTGGTTCAATGGCCAGGCTAAAAAATGGGTCAAAGTGAGCTCAGGCGTGTAATTTTTGTTGCACCAAATCGATTTTTGTCCTAAATACTGAATGTTAAAATGCATATTGATGACATCAAATAACGTCTATTTTATAGCATTATTTATCGCATGTTATTAACCCATTTTGTATAGTTATTTCTAAGAATTGTTACTTAATCGTTTATATTTGAGAATTGCAGTAATTATGGAGTACTTGGTGAATATTTGCAAAAGGCGCATTCTGGAGCTTAAACGAAGATATTTTAAAGATTAATGATTCTGACAACCAATACGTCGTATCCATTAAGGAAGATACGGCATATCCGTGCCTGCACTCACCAAAGTCCACAAAGGAATGAAGAGCAATACGCCGTATCCAGAAGAACTCAATACGTCGTATTCAAGATATAGTATGTGAATATTCTGGAAGATATCAAACGTGGTCCCTACTCCAAGAAACTCCAATACGCCGTATCCAATACCTTGGATACGCCGTATCGAACCGACTTCCAGACCCTATAAATACAAAACTAAAAAACAAGTTTTAAGTGTGCTAAATCATATTCTCGATACCCAAACCATAAAAGGCGATCAAGTTTCTTCCAGTTCTGTCAAGTTTAAAGATCAAGGGGCTAATATAAGCTTATCACCAGCTAGGGTTTTCTTACTTCTCTTGATACGCTTCCAAATTTGTCTCTCTTTGATCTTGTTGTATTCATTTGTAGTGAGGTTTGACTGGATCTACATAGTAGGGACAATCTGATATTTTCTTTGTATTTGTATTGGTTAGCACCCAGTTACAGACTAATCTTCTTGTATTACTAAGTTTATTATAAAATCACTATAGGGGGTTGGCTAAGTGATAATCTGGGTGTTCTAGGTTGTTATTTTGATACTTTTTATAGCCCGCCATCTTAATCTTTATCAGCAATGCATTCATCAATACCCCATGTCCCAAATACCTCTTTAACATCGTTAGAGTGGAGGGTGTCATTTGGCAAATGCCTGAAGGAAGAGAAAGATTCTTTCGGGAAATGAATAAATTGCACACCACTCAATACGGGAAAATAAAAAAAAAAGTGAAAAGTGGGACTTAAGCCCCGAATTCATTAGAGGAGAGATAGTGGCTTTAAAAAAAGAGAAAATATTATTTTATTGTGTTGTGAGTGGGTATTTATATTTTTGGTGTATTTTTAAATGATAAAAAGTAGAAAATAATTAATGAAAGAGAGAGAGGGTAATGCAATGGTCGAAGAAAAGTTGAAGAAAAATATAAAGATGATGTTTTTTGATGATGTTGAGTTGATGTGACAAAGGAAAGCCCTCAACCACACCCTCCACGGTTAGACTTTGTTACCTTGAAGCTAGGAATCTTCATTTTAATCATATCTTGAACTGTGCCGTAATTCTTCCTATTTTCTCTTTTTGTTCTGAAATAATTTCATACATCTCTCTTGCATTAAGAAATATACACTAGCAGCAAATACAAGTTTTTTCACTATAATCCATGTGTCTAAGATTCTTATACTTGGCAATACTATCATTTATTCTGCTTATAGTATTATACAGAAGAGTATTGGTATTTGAAGAATAGTTAAACATGACTCGATAACTTCCGTTCTAAACATGGCGATGGTGCTATAACGCAAATCGTACATGGCACCTCTATAGGAAGCATAAAAGCTATAATGTAGGGTGCTATAGCCAATGCACCGTGCCCACTAAATGTTATACTACTAAAGAAATGGACCCAAACAATGCAACCCATTCATGCGGTAACAAGCTAGATAACGTGATATAAACGATACCTATGTAAAATACATATAGTTCCGAGAATGATATATTCATCCATCTATAAACTTAACAAATTCCGAAATTTTCAACTATGTTGATTCAGTAAAATTAAACAATAATTCAATAACTACGTACACATGTAGGAGCCTCGAAAAAAATGGCCAAAAATAGCTTTAGTAATCCCACTAATATATAGGTTACTAACTTATTGACCCTGAGCATCACAAGATAAAAAGCTAAATATTTTAAATAATCAAGAATAAACCAAATACGACTGTAATTATTAAATGAGAGTATATAAGTCTTTTTACTAATTAATCGGACTTATGCTTATTTTATATAAACGGCTTATGACTTATATATCATGAGCTCATAAGCTTTTGTTAAGTGTTTGGTTTAGCTTGTATAATTAATAAGGTAAAATGAAAAAAAGGTACATAAAATAAAATGAGTGTAATTATTAAATGATGGTATATAAGTCTTTTTATATAATATTCCTATATAAGCTCATCCCTCCTTATATAAGCCATAAAGGCCGGGTTTCGAACCGATTGTCTTATTCAGTATTTGAGTTCACAGAGAATCAACAATCTTATTTCTTTGCTCTCTTTAGAGGAGCAAGCAAGAGTCTATAGATAGATGTATTAAAAAAAATGCAAGACGACCATAGGAAAATCGTTGATGCAAATTCTGAATACACAAGCCAGTATATTACTTTAAATATTATTCAGAAATCCTAGACGAAAATCCCTTATATAACAAGAGATTTCTATAAGATGATAAAGGAATGCTGAATCAATCGTAACGGGACCAACGAGAGAGCTTCATTTACACTGGCCAATTGAAAGTTAAAATTGAATTTTCCTTCGCCAGACTTACAAAAAATCGTGTATAGCAAAAACTAAGAATAAAAATCATGCACGGGGTTAAAAATTATCACTAACGGAAAAATAAATCTCAAAATGAAAGCACTGGTTACCATGATATGAAAATAAATACCCCTAACAAACTACTTTCGAAACATGAAAATTTTTCATTCATTATTATGAAAAACTTGTACGCGTACAAATGTTATCACTGATTCTTAATAAAAAAAACAATTGTATAAGGTCAAACACATGCCATAAATTAATCAAACTTTAACTTACAATCATATACGGAAATGACGAATTTATACACTTGCAGTAATATAATCAATACGTTTCTTAACAGCCCAACGAGTTTGAAGTTGATAGCCTCGAACTGAAGATATTACGAACAAGAACTGAAGTTAACGCTCTCGAACTAAACGTTACGGCACTCTTTAAAAATTGTACGTATATATTAGTCGACCTTTTTCATTTCGTGATGTTTATTGATATTGGAAATCTTTTATTGCTTTGATTTTTATTTTAAAAAATTATACATGCTTTGAAGCTTGACTAGTTGCTACTGCATAAAATGTCTCAAATTTTTTTTTAGAACAACAACTATTATAAAACCAACTAGCAAGAAGCTAGAAAAAGAATTACAAAGAGATCAAATAGGGGTGTTGCAACCAACTATCCCAACTAAAAGTACAATTACATCTAGAAAGGCACCAAGTGAAAGAGCGCGAAACAATATCGTCAAAAATAACATCTTTACGAGGGGCTTTCGACGAGAAGAGCAACTGATTACGAAACATCCATACGCTCCACCAAGTTATATAAAGAACTCCTTCCAGCAAATCTTTAACTTTAGAGCTTAATCTGATGGAATTGAACCAATTAAGCCAATCAGCATATGAACCAAGGGGCGTCCATGATAGATTCCACCAGCGGCATACGAGCCTGACGATATCCGTAGCCAATCTGCAACTGAAGAACAAGTGCGAGGAATCTTCCTGAGCAGAGGAGCAAAGCGGACATAAAAGATCAGAAACTAGGACACCACGATGTTGTAAATTGGATCGAGTAGGCAACCGATCCAGGAAAACCTTCCAAGCAAAAACATTTATTTTTATTGGAACATATTTAACCCATCGAGTAGCAGTAGGGGCTTTCGGCAAGAAACATTCATCAAGAAGAATGCGAACATCTTTGACCCGAAAAACACCTTCCCCATTTAAATCCCACACCCATCTATCCTCCATATTAGACAACAATGTCCCTTCAATATACGTTTGAAGAAGAGCTAATTGAGAAGATTCAACCCCTCCTCTAACAGAACGACGAAGAGAAGAGGTAACCGAGAATTGCAGTTTATCAGCCACCGTACAATCTTTATTAATCTCCAAAGCATAAATTCGTGGAAACATAACACGAAGTTGAGTGTCACCAATCCAAACTTCATTCCAAAATTGCGTGCGCAAACCATTACCCACACGAATATGACAGTGAGAAATCAGGTCCACACCACGATCTTTAAGCATATGCACCTCCCGAATAATGGATTTCCAAGTCGAGTAACGAAACGGAGATAATTTATATAATGAGGAGCCATGCATAGACGTGATGAGACGACACCACAATGAATTATCCCGTGATATGAATCTCCAAACCCATTTGAAAAGGAGCGCCCTATTTAAAGCATAAAAACTTGAGACACCTAAACCTCCATACTTCTTGGACGCAAGAACCTTGGCCCATTTGATCCACACTATTTTCCTCTCGTCGCATTGAACACCATTGAAAAAATTTCTACGTATGGACTCCATCGTTTGTAACACCGACTTAGGAACCTTATAGATGGACATATTATAAATAGTAGAAATTAAGTGATGCTGCTTGAATGTCCAATAATTGAAAGTGGGTGGTCCCCTAGGATGCACGGAAACTCCGCCTAAATGCCGTATGACGTTTCTGAAACGTGGGGAAACGTCCCCAAAAAAAGGAAAACGTTTTTAAAATTGTGGTACGCAGATCCTTATATGAGAAACGTCTGGGGAAACGTTTTCGGCCTAAAAACTCACGTTTCCTATGGCCCATTAACTAAAAGCCTTTTATTTTAATAAAAATTTATATAATGAGGAGCCATGCATAGACATGATGAGACGACACCACAATGAAATATCCCGTGATATGAATCTCCAAACCCATTTGAAAAGGAGCGCCCTATTTAAAGCATAAAAACTTGAGACACCTAAACCTCTATACTTCTTGGACGCAAGAACCTTGGCCCATTTGATCCACACTATTTTCCTCTCGTCGCATTGAACACCATTGAAAAAATTTCTACGTATGGACTCCATCGTTTGTAACACCGACTTAGGAACCTTATAGATGGACATATTATAAATAGTAGAAATTAAGTGATGCTGCTTGAATGTCCAATAATTTAAAGTGGGTGGTCCCCTAGGATGCACGGAAACTCCGCCGAAATGCTGTATGACGTTTCTGAAATGCGGGGAAACGCCCCCAAGAAAAGAGGAAACGTTTCTAAAATTGTGGTACGCAGATCCTTATATGAGAAACGTCTGGGGAAACGTTTTCGGCCTAAAAACTCACGTTTCCTATGGCCCATTAACTAAAAGCCTTTTATTTTAATAAACTTACGTGATTAAAATCATATTGTCAAACCCTCCAGAACTTGTAAACACACATTATGTAGTCGACATACAATCACCACGTGAGTAAAATACAATCAATTCTTTATTGTCTATGGTATTGCCATTTGTATGATGTTTATCTTTTCTAGAATTATCAATGATGAAAATAATAGGGCTTGATCTTTTCTGTTTTCCTTTAAAAAGACCTATACATATCACTATATCATAAGCAAACCAGTTACAACCTTGGCTACTGTTATGATGAGGATGATGTGAGTAATATTTGTTGGGATTTTTGAATGTTTTGTAATATTTTTTTGGATGACAATTTGCCATATACTAAAATATTATAAAACACATAGACGTTTTCCCGCCGTACCCGTTTTTTGAATTTTAGGATGTTGCCGTTTCCCGGTACCCGTACCCGTCACCGTTCCTGTCCTCGTTTCCGTCCCCGTGCAACTTAGGTGGTCCTAATAAAAGTACATTTTTGTTTCTTGTGATTTGATGCGTTTTTCAATTTTGGTCTAAAATTCAAAAAAAAAATTGGTTTTAGTCTAAAAGTGATACTTTTGTTTCACTTTCAGTCTAAACATGTTGAAAATTTGGACCAAAAGTGAAATACCGACCAAACCTCAAGGACCAAAACAACATGCTTTTGGACTGAAAGTGAAACAAAAGTATCCATTTTAGACTAAAACCAAAACTTTTTTGAATTTTGGACCAAAAGTGAAAAACACACCAAACCACAAGGACTAAAAATGTACTTTACTCCAATATTTATTTCTTATCTTTTCGTTTTATCAAAACTATATATGAAAAATAAAGTTGTCCTGTTTGTGGAAAATATATGATAAAGACTGAAGTTAATGATCTCAAATAGATGTTAGGAGACTCGTAAGTCTTATGAACTTGTATTTATTAGACATCCTTTTCTATCTTGTGATACTTATTGAGATAGGAAATTTCTTGTTGTTTTGAACTAGTTTTTAACATCTCATGTATACGCGAGATAGTTAAATAAAACTACCCTCTATGTTATGTAATATTACATCGAACGCGGATAATAAAATAAATAAAATTTTGAATATCCTTACATAATCTCATAAAGAGAAACAAACATGAGTCGTTAATATATGTTCAATCTCGTGTATTCATTTACATATCATAATAACTCGTGCTTCCATTTTGATATTTATATTTTCGTGCATATACATTGATTTAGTATATAATGATAACATTATTTATAAATAACAACAACATATTGTTATTTTATATGAAGTCAGCTAAGGGGTATAAAGTGTAGGGTGATAAACTTATAAAGTCTTTGGTGTACTGAAATGAATAGTGTATTAATTTTATGGGCTAATTGCACGGAAATATAACTTGCCACCTTTTATAGTTCTGTTTAGCCATTTATTTTTTTCTAGATCGATGTAGCATACATTTTAATTCGATCTTTTTGATGTATGGTGTGACTGGTTGCGTGTATTATCTGACCAATTTACCCCTCACTCATGTCAAATAGGTGTGTAAATTGAAAGGTAAAATAGTCAAATAGTACACAAAACTTGTCACACGATACACCGAAAAGACTAAACTCAAGAGTATCTCACTCATGGCGAATAAGAGTGTAAATTGAAGGATAAAATGGTCAAATAGTACACAAAACTTGTCACACGATACACCGAAAAGACTAAATTCAAGAGTATGCTACATACATGAGAAAAAAAATAGATGGGTACACAAAACTATATAAAGTGGCAACTAAGCTACATTTTCGTGCAATTAACCAGATTTCATTACTCATATGCATAACCATCTTTCAAATTCGTCTCAATATCACTGATATGTGACCCTCTTAGTCGGTAAAAAGGATTACCCTTATGCTAATTTTGATTTTTTTACATGGCATTTTACTATATTTCTGGTAAGTGGCATCTTTTCCGGCAAAGACCAACACCGCAACTACCGCTACATAAAATCTATACACTTGCGACCAACACCCTCTTTAATCTCTTGTTTACAACTTGCATAATCAAACACTTTTTTCCTTATGCGAGCCAAGAAACAAACACCTTAATTAGTAAAATGTTGACAACTTGCTTGGATGCCTCTTCTGAAATATAAAATTTTAACAAAATTCTGAAGAAAACCATATGTGGTCGTTCTCGTAACCTGCACCAAACTAAACCTATTTCGTTTTGACCACAAAAGGTAAAGTAATGTGTAGATGGACCTTAGACCTGAAGCCATACGAAGCTTAAAAAAATTAGTTTTGGTATGAACATATGAGGGTAGAAAAATTATGGACCTGAAGCCATATGAAGCTTAAAAAAATTAGTTTTGGTATGAACATATGAGGGTAGAAAAATTATGTTAGACCTAAAATTTGGTTCTGACATCAAACTAAAAGCAAGGGAACAAGTAGTAAGTCCATTCTAACTTCAAAAAGCAAGGGAAAAGCCCTTTCAACTCCCAAAATTCCATAAACAACAAAGAAATTTGTTGTCAAAAGCATTGTACCAATAAGGAATTGCTGCATTGGGCTAGCAAATAAGATAACCTATGAGATGATTGATAACAAAACATTTGGAGTTCCAGAGAAGGGGCAGGTCAAGAAGGGTAAAAGAAAGCTGGCTATTTGATTATTTTGTTGTGGTGGTTATGTAATCTTTTGGTACACCAATCTTTTGCTAGATATCTAATGTATGAATGTGTTGCTGGATAGAACATATTAAATTATGGTACCCTTTATAAAGGGTTTTGGTACCCTTTATCAAAATGTTAACAGTTATGTAATGTAAGTATGTTAACAGTTAACTATGTAATGTAATTTAACTATTAAGTATGTAATTCAATTACATATGTAATTTTATCTTAAATTGTTTTATACTTTTGTTATATGCTTATAAGTTGTATAGTAAAACAACGAGTAAAAATATATCGTGTTAAGTAAAAAGGGTGGGTCGGGTAATTAAATTTAGTCGAGACCCAGGTAAAAATAAAATGTGTTCATTAAAAAGGGGACGGGGATGGTTGGTGTAAACTTTTATGTTACAAGGACTAATTATGTAATTTACCTGAAAGGGTAAAATGGTCATAGATGGCAAAAAAAAGTCCAAAAAGCCACTTTAATGATCACATAAGCAACAATATTTACGTATATAAAAGTATATAGGGGTAAGTATGATGATTCTTTCGGTGATTAGCCCAAAGTTATACTATTAGTAATTATATACTTATCTTTCGAAACAAGTTATTAAACCAAGTCCAACGTGATACCCCCTTGTGGGGTTCGGCCGAATACAAGCCCAAGAGGGTTCAACCCTCTTGACTTTTGGTTTAAGCCCAATATTGGTTAATTAGTCCAACAAATTAAGCTCAATGTGTTTTCTTATAATTAGATTATTAGTATATTTAGAAAAAAAATGTATAAACATGTAGTCTCGTGTTATTGTGTGTGAACCTATTGCATCATATGTTAATGACAATATTTAATTTTGTTATATCATGCACATAATCATACATGAAGTTATCGCTAGTTTTCTATCTTTCCGTTAAAATTAAAGTCACTTGATGATAACATTTAAATGATAGTTTACTTGACGTTAAAAGTTCTCTAAGCTATAAGAATTGTTCGGAAATTAACGATATAGATTTATTTTATGTGTAAAGGGTTTCCTCAGAAAATGTATTATCCAAAAAACGATTCAGTACAACGGATGTGGGTGAATCCACATCTCAGCCCGTTACACGAGCAGTAACTAACATAACAAAGCAAGATACTCAATAAAGAGGATACACCTAAACTAGATTACAAATGACTCGGCACAACATTAAATATAATCTATTTCTTTTTTGACCATGGATCTTAATATCCCAATCATCACAATAGCCTAAAGGTTTTAAGAAATATCCTTATCCTCATACACATCATCATCATATGGGTCATAATCATCATCCACTGATGTTTCCTTCCATTGTTCTAACAAGCTCTTAGTACGATATCCACTTCCACTACCACTATTTAAGCTTGTTGATGCCATAAAACAAGGAGTTTCATTAAACACCTCTTCCACTTCACTTTCATTATCCGAATTAACTTGGGAATCAACCTTTTTTAAAAGGCTTCTCATCATCATCCACCAAGCACAAGTTTATCATCCAGCATTTGTCTTTATAGTTTATTAATCATTTCTGTTAAAGGGGTAATAGTTAAACCACCAAATACCTCGAATAAGTCTGAATCCCCCCCCCCATTCGTATCCAGATCATCATCATTCTCAACAGAATTAAGTGCATCAAATGGGTTCGAATTACTTACCTCTTGTCTAGCCAATCTAGCTTACTTCTTCTTACGACTTGTATTAGAAACATTCTTTTTAGAGACAGATTGATAGACTTATTTAGTCGGCTTACACCCTAACTTCGGACCAACCGTAACTCCTTTAGCAGCTTGTCTAGGATCATTCAAATTCTTCAAGACATTCGAGACGTTTCCACTAATATTCAACACGTATAATGTACATAAAACATCCCTCACCAACAAGTTTTAGAACAGATACCATGATAGTATCTTTCAACTCTACATCAGCTCTAAGCTCAATCATTGCTCTCACAAAACTTGACCTACCTTATGATTTCCATGCACATAGCAGATTTATAAGTTTCAAGCAACAAAAGGGTACCAAGTTTAGTTGCAATAGCACTAAATCTATCCTCGTTAAATGTTGTAATAGGAAAATTATCAAGTTTTTCCCTAACCAAAACTTTACCTACGTCCTCTTGTAGTAAATTCGCATTTTGGGTCCACCTTTTTAGAATTAGTGGAGTATTACGAATGAACCAAGGGTAATTATCAAGTATTGCATCCATTCCATCCATTGAGCCAAACTTGAAAAAATAACCCGTTATCCGAGATCATCATAGATTTGACAAGTCCATACTTACTCTATGTGTTTTTGACATAATATTCATCACCGGGACATGCAATACATTTTCCCAAAAAGAAACCATAAACTGAATTATCAAAACGTTCGCTAATAGCACGAACATACTCTAAAGACACGACTACATCAGCCCTATTATTAGCTGGCCAAAGCAAAGTACGAAAGTTAGCCGATTTACTACTCGGTTCATGTCACACCCTTAAAATCGGACAACAACGGAAAGGTAACATTGGGGTGCAACGTCAAAGCACAAAGTACCAGTCACAGAAAACGACCTCAAAATGAGACATTTTAAATTACATCTCAAAATATTTTGCATTAGATACATTAAAAACATCAGAGTTTGCGAACAGGTCCCAACAGTTTCAAAATAACACAAGTGTTTAGACATGAAAAAATGTTTAGATAAAAATTTCCATCGAATGTAATAAGAAAATTCTTTACAACACAGTATTTTCAAAAGAAATTTTATCAATTCTATAAAATGAAGAGTCTCCAAACTACATATCCGTGCGGCTTCCCTCTAAGCAAAATGCCTGAAAACTTGAGATAATCATGCTAAAACGGTCAACAAATTGTTGAGTGAATCCATAGGTTTATATAAGTAAGGCAGTGTTTAAGTAAAATAAACAATGTTTATAGAAATCAAGAATAGTGCTACAAAAAGCAGTTTATTGGACCACAAGATTTCAGTAATGTAGACAAGAGAAACAAATTCACTAAGTCCAAAAAGTAATATGTATTATTGCACTAAGCTCATGACCTCGAAACCTTAACTGTTTGTGCCCCTAATAAATGTAGGGTGTTCTGCCAAACACGCCAAAGGATACGATTCAAATGTTAAATGCATCATGGTCCACCAGGAACCAGAATTCAAGACGGAAATTGTAAGTCCTGATAGATCTATCCATAACACTCACGCTTACTACATTAGTAACTAACGGTTCATGATTGAAAGGGGACTTAAGTGGCAGTGTGGTAAATTAGGCAATAATATTCAGGCAATAATCTGGATAGCATACAATTTTAAAACACTTGTGTCCAAAGTAAAAACAATCATGTAATCTTCCCCCGGAGTTTACAAAGCAAGTAAGTAAGTAAAAAGGAGTATGAAACTCACCCTAATCAAGGAGAATAGATATCAATGACAAGAGAAAGAAGATACGAACTCTTAACCGCGACCTAAAATAATGGTGCGCGATTAGAAAATAAATCATATATAAAATGACATATAAGTAATATATATAAATAAAGCATTGTAGAATCCATATGCGTGTATATCCTAAGTTATTTAACACGAACAAGTTTTTTAAGAAAAATATAGTATTAGTATTTAAGTTACGACGTTTTTCCAAAAAATTTCTATATTTGGAAATTTCTATATTTAGAAGGTCTCTATTTTAGGAAAGTTTCCATTTCTGGAAATTTTTTTTACGAAAGTTTCCATTTCTGAAAATTTAGGAAACTCGGCAGCAACAGCAAGTCGTATCGCTCCATCTTGATCAGTGACAACTATATTAGGAGCACGGACAAAAGCTTTCTTGAAGGCTCTAAGTAACCATCCATAAGCTTCTGTTGTTTCTTTCTTCAAAAGTCCTGAACCAACAATAACAGATCTTCGGTGATTGTCTATAGTCGTGAAAGGCACAAAAACCATCTCGTACCTGATAAAAATCACAAGTGATAATGAATTACAAAAATTATACAAAAAGCAGTTAAAAATATCTCAAAAAGATTTTAAATGTCAAGAAAGCATACGTGTTTGTTTTATATGTTGCATCAAAAGATACGATATCACCAAACTCCTTGTAATTGCACTTCGCAACTTCATCAGCCCAAAATAAACCACAAAGCTCAGCATCCTCAAAGAAATAGTCAAAAGAAAAGTCTTTTGTGAACTCTTGCCTCTCTTTCATCCTAGTAATGAGCATCTGAGCATCGCTATCTCCAATGAAGCAGTTAACACCACGTGTGAAGTTCTTGAACTCAGTTTGAGTACCATGCACAAGTGATGACGAACCTTTCAAACCCGTATACAAATTATGAGCTCCCACAGCACCAATGTTTGCATTTGCAGCTTTGATAATGTGACACCCCAAGAATTTCCGTTCAATAATTTAGCCATTTTCGTTTAGCAATTTGAATTTTTGAAGTTTCATTTAATATTTGCGTGTAACCGGGAAGTATTCCCGCTTTTATCTGAGAACCGTCTCCGGGAGAGAACCAGGATGCCAAACGTTGTAGTATTTTGGCAATAGCCACGTTTTTACATTTTATGACAATATTTAAATTTTTATAATTTTTGGTGATACCATTATTCGTTTTGTTACCTGCGTTAATCGTGGTTTACTTATAACATGAGCCTATACATGTAAGACTTGGAAATTAAATCAAGTGGGAAGCACTAGCAATATAAAATAGAGAAAATCATTTGGTTCCCCCTCTCCTTTGTCTTGTTCGGCCCAAACAAACACCACATGCACCCTTGGTGAACAAATTTGAATTCAAAACAAGAAGACAAGCCTTAATCACATGATTTGTTATAACTTGAATATGATTGGGATATCAAATTGGTCGAGGACCGGAGGACCGGTCGAGGGAGAGTGAGTGAATAAATAGATCTATTGGGACTAATTATCCCTATCCGAGTGAGTAGCGCTCACTACCCATAAGGCTCCCGATAAACGGATATATGTCATGTCGAATCTGGTTATCTGGTCTTTGGTCGGACACTTGTAAGGGCAAGCAATTACTTATAGCAATGTACATGCTATCTTTCGTTATTAGCTTCAGTGTCATGAGCTTAGTGCAACGTAAATACCTTTTTATGTGAAGTTGCATCTCCTATGACTGTCACATACGTTTTGATATCTTGTGGTCCACCATAACAACGTTGGAACTAAACCTGTTAATTCACCAACTTTATGTTAACATTTTAAGCATGTTTTTCTCAGATGCATAGCATGGATGTCGTTGCTTAAACTATATGAATTTTGTTGCCCGAACCAGTTTTCCAGATTTTATCCATGATTATCTTAAATACCGTTGTTGAACTTATTAAAGCTTCCGCATTTTAACTTTTGAATCTTTTAATTTGATCGATGTAAAACTTATTATTATTTTGAATTTATGCAACGGTGTTTATTTTTAAAACGTATCTTTAGAGGTCGTTCTTTATGCTTTGTACTTGAGATATTCGATAACGTCACGCCCCCGGACGCTAAATCGGACGGGACCCTATTTGGGGGTGTGACAGATAATAAACAGCTGCTCATTGTAAGTCAACTTCCTCTTAGCTTTGGACAAGTGCTTATACTCAACCCTATCAAGCTCATGATTGTGTTTAACATCAAAAGTAGTAAGAGTGTTGTTGAGTTTAAAGATCTAGGCTTAGTCTAGGATTAACAACATCAATGAACATAAAATATGTATAACGGAATTAACATAAGAACAATGATATGGTAACAAGGTTTTACCAAACATTCACCACAGCCCCAATATTATTTGATCAAGATAATACGGTTACATCAATGAACTGTAACAGGGATCAAGGAAAACCTTGATTACCTTGAGGCTACACCAATTCTATACTAGACGTCTACATCTCTAACACTTTGTGTACACACACTTTTCTGGATATCTAAAACCTATAACCTGTATCTCTTTATATACTAGAGATATCTAGGTTTACAAGGAAACATAATAAATACAATAAGGAAACTAAATCTTTTAATCTTTATCTTTATTCTTCTTGAGCATATCTTTTAGTATCTTCTGATATCTTCCATCTTTTGTAGAATGTACTCTACCAGCTTGAAGAATCTTTTATTATCGATTTAGGTCCTTTTCCTTTAAGTCCTTCTTGTTTCATTCTTGTTTTGTCTTATCAACTCAAATATAATTCCCAACAATCTTCCCCTAGTTGATAATGACAAAACCAAATAAGCACGAACTTCCCCTGAAGTTAATATACGAATGAAACTTCCCCTTAAACTACCAAGGATCTACAAGTTGCAAATCATCAAATCTTCTTCCCCTTTTTGTCAATATCAAATAGGAGACTAAAGTATACAACTTTGATCTTCACAACTACGAACCACTATCACACTTTTAATTCAGCCTTCCAACAACTCAAATTGCCCACCATTACGCACTATAAGAAAAATGAACTTGAGTAGTAGAAACTTACACTAACAGTAGTAACAAAGACTAGCAGTAGTAAAAACCTTCACCTCAATGTAGCAAATAAATGATTAAATATTTTAACATTAAGCTTCCCCTGAAACCCATATGTTAACCATTTCTTGAATCTTCAATTCTGTAAGCTCTATGTAATGATTACTGATGAAGAAAACTAAGTATAACGAACTTGATGCTGAAGTAGAATAACCCAAACTTGTATTTTATGTCTTGCACTATAATATGATAAGAACTCATAATCTTCTTCTCCGTTTTATGAGTATACCTCGATCTCTTGATAAATCCGCATGCCTTACATGAGTCACTGACTACGTAATAGTAAATATCTATGAGTACTACAATGTATCTCCTTACATCAGGTAAAAACTAGTTTTATCAAGTCTTCATCATAAAACGTATATAACCAAACAAGTTATCTCTAAAGTGTTACACTCACTTTAAGATATGATAAAACACAAACCAAATAATTCCACTTCATCTTCAAATAGGTGATAAACAACCTTCTTCGTAACCACATCTTCAATAGATCCAAAATACGAGTCTTTTAAATGTTTTAAGAACATTTAAAATTATTAGCTTCCCCTTAAATGAAGCATCGTGTTCAATCCGAGATCCAAAAACCAAAACATTCCTCTGTGTGTGTTGGAACCAACCTGTTCCAATTTGAAAATCAAAATAACTTGATTTTATGTGTCGTCCGATAACCCTCTTGTGTGTGTTGTCCGATATCGGCAACAACTAGCAGTATTAACTGCTTCTCGAACACCATTAGCAGTACAAACATTTTTCTCGGATAACAAAGGCAATACAAACATATTTTCGAACAGTACTAACCTTTTCTTGGTCCAAACAGTAGTAAGTCTTTTCTTGCCCCACATACTTGAACCAATAGCAGCATAAAGTATGTAACAACAGAAACAATTTTTCTTGAACACGAAAATATTTGTGGACAGCGGTATCATATACGTGAACAGTACTAAAAAGTTCCAACAATATTAATAACTACATAAACGAGCAGTGTTAATGTTTGCATATACACCACAGCATAAACATGTACTCGAACAGTACATGTGTACATGTACTCGAATAGTAGTATCATGAAGCCCAAACAGTAAAAATATCACAAACACAACTGTATTATAATATAACATGACCTTTCAAAAGCAGCTTTAATCACGTATTGTGCTTCAAACAGTTCCTTCTTTTGCTTTCCATGTGCGAACACAAAGTTTGAACCACTTCTTCCTTCTATTATTATATGCAAACACATGGACTTCCATGGCAGTCGTCTTCATTATAAAACCCCTGTGATCAGACACACATCAGTAACAATTTACCCAAACGCAGTAACATACATAAACAGTATTAACAAATCCTATTAGGGTTTCGACACCACAAAGTGGAAATCATTGCAGCCAACGTGGAGATCGTTTTAGGGTTTTTTGTCAAAGATCCAAGGGTTGTGTTGTGGTGAGTGGAACAACAACGAACACATTTAAAATCCCTTGTGTTTTCTACTTTACCTAATTAGGGTTTGAATAAAACCCTAATGTCACCGAACATAAAAGATCTTGAAATACAGAAAAACTTTGAACCATGGTATCTTCATATGTTTGCCATAACAATATCATATGGATAACTTTTACATACATATGATCACCGAACAGCTTCCTTCATTTGCACCGAATTGGGGTTTGTTGAAACCCTAACTTCATTGAATTCGTCAAGCTGCTTGACGATCATAAAACCATTATAAACACGTCATTAAAAACCTTGTTGATCCTAGATCGAGACTCGAGGCTCTGATACCACATGTGGAGAATCGTTTTAAGCTCTAGTTTGTTTAGAACTTATCTAGGATTAATAATAACAAAGATTGATATAGCACAGCGGAATTTAAACAAAGAATCAATGTTATTAATACAAGGTTTTGCATTCATACATCTCTTTTAAGGACAACAACTTCTTCACCAAAAAGAACCCCATTCTTCCTATATGTGACAGTAATGCCTGTAACAATATCTAGTCCTCTTTTATAAGTAGTTGCCTTAAATTCAGTTTGATGTAGTTTAGCAAGCAAATCATCATATCGTTTCTTAAGAGTTTCATAGTTTTTCAGACAAGATTGATATAGCACAGCGGAATTAAACAAAGAATCAATGTTATTAAACAAGGTTTTGCATTCATACATCTCTTTTAAGGACAACAACTTCTTCACCAAAAAGAACCCCATTCTTCCTATATGTGACAAGTTATGCCTTAACAGTATCTATCCCTTAATAATAGTTTGCCTTAAATTCAGTTTGTGTAGTTTAGCAAGCAAAATCATCAATATCTTTTCTAAGAGTTTCATAGTTTTCAGACAAGTTTTTAGAGGCAAGTTTTATAGTGTATAACCTTGAGTCTGAAAATGCCATTAGAGCCATGTTTGTCTGAACTTGTTCTTCTTCCATGTCACTCCAATCAAAACCTACACCATCAATATCCAACATTGCCTTTGAAGTGTCTTCATTGTTTCCGTGCTTCCTGGTGTTGTCATGATTTCTAAACTGACATTCCTTGCTTCTTGGTGCTCTGCATTCCCTGGCAAAGTGTCCCAACTTATGACAGTTGTAACACTCTACCTTAGATTTATCATATCCAGCAATATCATTACCATTAATGAAAATCTTCTTGCTTGTCCTCTGATAGTACTTCTTTGCTCTCACACTTAGCAAAGAGAGCTACCACTTCAGATCCATTGCTTCCAAATCATCTTCATGAATTTGCTCTAAGTCCTGATGTAGGACATTAGAACCATTTGGATTTTCAACCATGAAAGCATACACAGTATTATCACTGACACTTGCAGTGCAAACTTGTGGACTGGCAGTATTAACACTAGGGCTGGCAGCACTAACTTGTAAACAAGTAGTGTTAGCATCATTGGTACTGCTAGAGCTTGGTGGAATCATGAAGGCCAAGTTTTGACCACCACTAGATGTACCAACAATTTTATTTACCTTTTGTTCAACAATTTTGAAATTGTTGTACAAATCATCTATATTCATAGTCTTAACCTCAGGCTTATTCATCCAAACAACTACATGAGTGTTTCACTCAGGTGGTAAGCTGCTTAAAAATTTTAAGTTTAAATCTTCTTGGGCAATGATCACACCCAAGATAGCAAGCCTACTGACTATCCCCAAATTTAGCCTTCCTGCTACTGATATCCTTACAAATCTCATCACGAACAACAATAGAACGAACTCCACTTCCTCATCAAACAGATTGACCAACATAAACCATGGATCATAAATACAACTTCTGTATCAATCCTATCTCTAAACATCTTTCGTGAAGTGGATCCGTTCAAGGCACGGACCAAACAACCATGTCCAGGACACACAAACCCTATTGATCCATGATATATAAGCAAGCAACACATGATTGAATCGACTAAGTCACAACATAGCAAGGATTCACCAATACGAACCCTAATATCATAAAGATTGCTTTTCTGAATTAGGGTTTTGTGCAATCCCTAACTTCACCGAATTTATATAATTTGAATTACCGAAAAAGAAAACCGAATTCGATGCGAAGAAAATCCTTTAATAGTAACAATGACTGAAGATCATATTGCATACCTATTAAGGTAGAGAGGACGGTCATAAACATCATTATATCAAGTAAACTCCAAAACCCTAGAAAACTTTTTAACTACAAAACGAATTCTTGAAAAATTAGGGTTTTTAGGATTTCTTTAAAACCTTGTAGATCCTAGATCAAGAGCCACGAGGCTCTGATACCACATTGTTGAGTTTAAAGATCTAGGCTTAGTCTAGTATTAACAACATCAATGAACATAAAATATGTATAACGGAATTAACATAAGAACAATGATATTGTAACAAGGTTTTACCAAACAGAGATCAAGGAAAACCTTGATTACCTTGAGGCTACACCAACTCTATACTAGACGTCTACATCTCTAACACTTTGTGTACACAGACTTTTTTGGATATCTAAAACCTATAACATGTATCTCTTTATATACTAGAGATATCTAGGTTTACAAGGAAACATAATAAATACAATAAGGAAACTAAATCTTTTAATCTTTATCTTTATTCTTCTTGAGCATATCTTTTAGTATCTTCTGATATCTTCCATCTTTTGTAGAATATACTCCACCAGCTTGAAGAATCTCTTATTATCGATTTAGGTCCTTTTCCTTTAAGTCCTTGTTTCATTCTTGTTTTGTCTTATCAACTCAAATATAATTCCCAACAAGTGTACTTTGAGGTATGATGAACCATATCAAACACAACACGTCCCTTACAACCACAAACTCTAAAGTTTAAAGACATTACTTGTCTATTATTCTTATTAGTATCTAAATTATTCAACCAAACATCCTTCGGACACCCTTCCCAATTACAAACTATATACTTGTGTTTCACATAACCACACTTTAATCATTTCTGACAAGATAATCTAATACCAAAACCTGCTTCTGAAGCGTATTTCCTATACATCTCAATGCATTCATCAAGACTATCATAAAACTTTTGTAATCTTCGCGCAACTGAATATGCATTTAATTAAGGTTTCTTTATTTTAATCGTTCATATATCAAACCGTGTGTATTTTTACAATGACTATCGGGTGATACCTTTAGGTATCAGCCATGTTTATGAAGATCTAATGTTTGGTTTGTTTATCTTGATTGCTTAATTTATTGTTGATTGTTGTTTATGTTTATCAATTTATATCCGTTTATCATTCAACTGGGTCTAGTCCTACATATTTAATGCGCTACAACTTCGGTGTTGTTTGGGCGTAGGCTAAGAGTCCAGGATAGCTCTCCATATTGCAATTTATATATCTAGAATCATAGGATCACAAATATTGACCTGTCTTTGCCTTTAGATTAGTGAGCTTAGTTGAGCCATAAGGTGACCTTGGTATCAATGAGTACGTTCTTATTCCATTGGTAAGGACTCGGACAGTGGACTACTAGTATATAAATTGTCGTTAAGCAGTAAGTGGGTAAAGTCTCGATGAGCTAGGGTTTAGTAAGAGCACCATTACTTAGATCCTAAGATAGATTATAATCAACATAAGGATGCTTTATGCGGATGCGTCTAATTGTGACAGAATTAGCATGTCTAGGTCTTAGGAAGAAGTACTGCCTAAGTCTAGGAATGATATGCCCCTTCAAGATAAGTCAATCATTGCACTATTTAACAAACCTACATTTTATCGGATTATTCATGGTTGATACGTTTCCCTTACATTAGTTCTCGACTGCTTCTCTATCGTTTGTTTGTCTTCTTGTGTGTTTATTGCTTTACTTGTCATCAAAACCTTAGGTTAGATACATAAAACCGTGCCAGTATCTCAGGATGAAACCCTCCTTTTGCATTAGTTTTAGGTTTAACTTAGATAACTACAATACTGATAGAATTAGGAATTAACGCTCTCGCTCTTAGTGATCGACACCCTACTTACCAAGAAACTACATCTGACCGGGTAAACTGCCCGTTAAAGTGTTGTTTTTAGGTATAGTCGGCATAAAATAAATAGTAAAACGTGATACATAAAAGATACCTACACAACGACACATTAAGTTTTTGGCGCCGCTGCCGGAGAGTGAAGTTGTTTAATCCTTGTTTTTATTAGTATTTTTAGTTTAGTGTAGTTTAGATTAATTTGCATATTTGTGTGTTTATTTTGTGTGTTTAATTTTTTGCATTGTATATTTTTGCATATTGTATGTTTGTGTGCATTATTACAGTTTGCTGTAACTTTCTGAGTTGAATACTCAATACGGCGTATTCAATTTCTTGGATACGGCATATAAAGTTTTTTCAAACCAATATAGCGTATTCGACTCTATCATCAATACGGCGTATTTAATTAACTGAATACGGCGTATTAGGCTATTTGACAGTTTTTTTTCTAGCGAGTTTATTACAGGTTAAAATGGACGACCCCAACATTACTATGGAGGAGTATATCAGACTTGAGGAAGAAAAAGCTTATATGCGTGGTAAGGTGTATAACTGGGAAACTACTACGTATGGTAAGATCTGGGATAATGAAGACGTTCACGACCTCGGATCTGTTGAAACTGAATTCCAAGCTATAGTCTTTAATGACACGTTTACATCTGAAGCCGCACTCCCGTGTGAGCCTACGTTAAGTTCTCTTAACAATGAAATTGACTTTAGAATATCGTTTGACGAATCCGACGATGAAGATTACACGGTAATTTTTGATAAAAACTCATTTTGCTATAAAATGATTTCTGTTGACAAATTGAAACCAGATTCAGAAAATGATAATGAAAAAGTCAATATGCCTTTGCTTCTATCACCCGAGCCTACGGTCAGTTATTTTGATTATTTAGACTTCTTTAAAGATTTTGAGAAAGAATTTCCAGCCATTGTTTACAATGATGCTCAAACATCTAAATTAGATTTCTTAACTGAACCGATTTTAAACCCTCAACATATCGATGAATTTAATTTGAAAGATGAAACATCATTATCCGAATGTGATGAAGAGGAACAAAACGTTTTAAACTTTAATGATCTATTTCCTTTTAACGTAATTTATCTTGGTGAATTAAAAATGGATACGGACAATGATAATGATAAAGTTTATATTGAACACTCTTCGGGGGATTTATCTGTCAAACCATTACCTGATGTAATAAATACCGATGTTGGTGCCTATGCACATGGATCAAATAAGCTTTTGGAAACAGGTCATGATACATCTAATAAATTTTTCAATACTGAAACTTTTATCAAGGGATTGAATTTTAATATCATGACTTGGAATCATCTTAACAAAGGGATGTCATTCATTTTCCTAATCAATAATTTGTATGTGCCGTTTGACATCCCGTTCGACCCCAAATTTTTTTATAAGGATAGGATTAAATTGGGGCAAGTCTAACTTAAAGACTTTTATGTAAACAAAAGTGCTTGTCGGGAGACAACTCGGAATGTATTTTCAATTTTTATCGAGTCTGTCTTCCTATATTGTCTATACGGCGTATCGAAACCCCATGGATACGGCGTATTAGCCTTCTGGATGTTATCTAGTCTTTGTTTTTCAGCACAGTCAATACGACGTATTCGTTAAACCAATACAGCGTATTCGACACAGGTATCAATACGGCATATCCGGCGGTATGAATATGGCGTATCAACTTCATGTACAGTATTTAGGTTTTTATTTCGAGTCTAACCAACAAATACACGGAGGTAGTATTGCATTTGGTTTTTGAGAATTTATACATGACCTCGCTGGAAAGAAATATCAACGAATATTGGTGGAGAATTTACAAATCTAAAGATCTTGAAGTGTTGGAGTCTTGAAACTTCAAGGCAGCTGTTCAACATGAATTCTTGCTCAGTAAATCTACATGGAGAATCTACCGGCAATTATCAAGGGAGTTTCTCATTCTAATTCTTTTCAAATTCCCGTATTTAATGTTTTATCTATACAACGAGGACGTTGTATAATTCAAGTGGGGGGATGGAAATTAGCCAACTTTACTTGTCTAATTTTCTCACTAAAATGCTTCTTATTTATGCCTCAAATTTTAAAAAAATCAGCATACTTTTTGTATTAAAATTACTTGATACATAACCCGCATACAATAACCCTTTGTTAGATATTGTAAGGATTTAACCTTTTTGTTTTCCAAATGTTTACCCAAATTCCACAAAATTATGATGGATGTGCCAGTTGATGTTGTAGACTTTAGAACTTGGCTTGGTATATCATCAAGCCACAATATAATGAGTATTATGGATTAATTGAGCAATAGCTTGTTTAATTAGGTAAATCTTAGGATTACACCCAAATCGCCTTTTTACATGTTGCTTATTAACTAACTACACCGGTTAGTTAATCTCCCGTTTTTAAGACCCTTTTCACTCTATCTTTAGAGTGATGATCCACTATAGATAAAAACCCGTAGAGCCACTTCTATTGAACTTTAACCAACTATTTGTTTTGTTACACCCATTTACACCTTACCCTACGTCCTGTTATGATTATGTTTATTTACAGTGCTAGTTGCTTAAATTGTAGGTTTGGTATTTCCTGAGTCTTGTGTCATTTTCGTATAATCTTTGTGCAGTTGGAAATTTGCACATTGCAAATGGGAATGTGTTAGCATCATTTATTGAGTCAAACAAGGAAGTTCGGTCACTCTACGATGGAGCTCTTCGGTCATTTACTAGTTAATGTTGTTACTAGGATAATATCGGGAATCGGGCTCGATAGTTAATCTAATATTGTATATGTTTTTGGTTTAATCCCAAGCAAAACCCGAGCCCGGGTCCTAGTTAAATATCCCGCGCGTCACTTTTAAGTGTCGGGGTATATAAGGAACTTTTCCACTTGGAAAAGTAAGTTGTTCATTTTCTAATAATTCCATTTCTCTTTTCTCTCATCTCTCTCTCTCTCTTCTTTCTCTCTCTAGAACAACTCACCTCTCTTTCTCCTTTCTAGTTCGATTTCGTGATCGATTGTATGAAAGTGAATCACACCCCCACACCACACACCACCACCCCCCCTTTCGATTACGGGATTCCTACAAGTGGTATTCAGTTGCTACGTGTGGATTCGTGGTTGATTCGTGTGGCTAAACAAGATCAAAATTCGTGGCTTATTTTGTGAAAAAATACCCACGGTTCAAAAAAAATTTTGGGTCTAATGGTTGGTTAATCTTGATCTTCTCTTGTTATACACATCAAAGAGGCTAGGTTGTATCAATTTCGTGTGAAATACAAGCTCCAAGTTCGAAAAATAAGCTTTAAAAGGTTGGTGTTCTTTGTGGAGAGTTGCTTCGTTTTTGAAGATCCACAAGGAAAATTACCTCATGTTGTAAGTTACGCTTATTAAGGTTTGGTTTCCTTATTACATGGTAAAGTTTATTTGTGGGAGATCAGCTCATTTAGATCAGTCAGCAATGAATATGCAAAAATCGAGTGGTGTTCATCATGGCAGTTTGGTAAGATAAGGGACAAGAAAGTCAAAGGCGAGTTGCTGGTCAAAGGGAAGGTTGCTCCCATAGCTGGCGATGTTGTCAATTGGTTTTAGCGACGTTTGCTTATTTTATTCAGGAGGCGAGTTGCTAAACAGTGATGTTGCTAAAAGCGGTTACTAAACGGCGAGTTGCTAACGGCGGAGTTGCTAAACGGCGAGTTGTAAACGGCGGTGCTAAACGGCGATAGTTGCTATACGTGCGAGTTGCATAAACGGCGAGTTACCAAACGCGGTTTGTGTATTTTATTAAGGCAGCGAGAGTTGTCAAAGATAGCAGCTGGTTTGATATTCTATTTACACGCGGTTTGCTATACACAAAAAAAAACAAAATACCAAAAAAATAGCAGCGGTTTGATTTATTTTATTTTTTTTTAAAAGATTATCCTGACGACACTCTCTTTTCCTAGCGACCACTTTTTTTACGGAAAAAGTTGAGTAATATGTAATTTTTTATATAGCCTTTTTTAACTTATTTTTACATCAAATTCAAATTTTGGTAATAGCTAAAAAAATTTTCGGTCGACACCTTTTTAGCGACTACTTTTTGGCGGGAAAATTATAATAATATAATTTTTTTCTATAAGCCTTTTTAGCTTATTTTTATACCAAAGCAGATTTTGGTAATAGGGTAATTTTTTTTCATAATCTAACTGCGCCAAACTCCAAACAAATCTTCAAACCATAAACCAAATCCAAAACCATCAACAAGGACTTAAACTACATTAATCATACAACAAACAAACCTCAACAACCAACGATCATTCATTCACGGTTTTCTATTGATTTTGTAAAATCCCGTTATTCATTTATCGGTTTTAATCATAGACGTGTAAAATCCCGTGAACGTGAATTGCATACATAACCACAACTTCAATCACATCATATCCACTTAAGATCCAACAAATATTTTCACACTCATAATTACCGATAAAATTGGAACAATGGTTACTTTTCATCTTCGGGTTCAGTTTAAAGGAACCAGAGATACAGAATGCAGAATGCAAGCAAGATTTTCAAAGAAAAACTCCTTGAACAAATTTAAATTACACTTAAATAACCACTCAACTTCTCGAAAGACAACTTCTCTCTGGTTGTATATGTTTATCAACAAGCTTTGCCATAAACTCTTTGAGTGATTGTGTCAGAACCTTAAGTTGCAGTTATTCAACACGATGAATAACTTAGAAACACAACTAATGAGAAACACTTCACGAGATGGATTCCAAATCCGCTCTAAGTGTGATCAAAGCACAGTTTGAAAGGTTCATTAACTCTGACTTGTTAAAGCCTCTCGATTTTTATTCAAGATCTTTTTCATCAGATCGAGAAGTAAGAGAAACCTTCAGAGATTACACTAAAATGTCAGCTCAAAACATTCAGGAAACAATCATTTCTCAGGAATGAACTCCACTTGAGCAATGTATATAAGAAAGAGCAAAGTCATGAGCAAGAGTTTAAGATGACGTGAAAAAGTTAAGTGAAAAGACAGTTGCGACCGATTCAAACAGTGCATGGTTCAAGAGGTTCTATCATCGGTTACAATGTTCAGGAGATGAAACAAGCAGTGGGGATTTATATCAGATGAGAGATTGATAGATAGCAAGATTGAGCACATTACGGTTTCATGGCAAAGATTCAGGAAGTCTTACCTGCAGAATCAAGTTCTACTGATACGCCATTGGAACAGGTACAAAACAATGATGAAAAGAATGTGTTTGCCAATGAAAGACAACATTCTGAGAAACATGCTGCAGAATGTGCTGATGAGCGTGCTGCGCTTGCTAATTTAATTGCAAATTTAACTCTTGATACTGAGGAAAACAAAACGATTTTAAAGCAATTAAAGAAAGCAAACGCATCATTGACTCAAGAATTGGAAAAGTTGCAAAATACCTTGATGAAACCAAATATTGCTTTCGTGGGAGGCCTATTATTAGTTGTAGGATAGTTGTTGATTGCATCTTCAGGAACAAACAGAATGAGTTTTGAGAAGTACAAGCCTTTACATGACTCCGGACGATTGATTATGAGATTCTTCAAACAAAGTTAAATGAAACTCTAGGACTATTAGCTTTAAAAGACATTGAAATTAAAGAAGGTTTGAAAACTAAAGCCTATGAAATTTCAGTTCTCAATCAGAAACACGATGAATTAGTCAAAAAGAGTCTTTTAACAAAGTCACAACTGGAAGGTTATCTCAAAGAGAACACAAAGGTCATTTCGGATTTAAAGGTTAAGGAAGGAAAAGACATTGACACGATGATTGAAATGGACAAACAAATAAAGTTTTTAAATGAAATTCTTTATAAACGCAATCAGTCAATTCAGACCATTCACATGTTAGCACCCAAATGCGCAACGTATAATGGTAGATCAACCTTTGCTAATCCAAAGTACCTCAAGAAAGCTCAATCTGATAAGCCTCGTTTGTATGAGATCCCATATGATACTTCTGATCCTGCAAACAGATTTTGCCCCGATGGGGAAGAGACAGTGACTCTTGAAAAGGAGAGTAGATCAAAATTGGATAAAGACAAAGTGAAACCATATAATTACACATATCAAAACAGTCTTTATGAAACTTTCAAACCACCATCCAAAACCTATCTTGATCAGTTGGAACGCGCTAAAGAAGTTAGGAAGACAATGTGGAGAAAAACGTTTGTTAGGACAAAACCAAACATTGCTAAAAACGTTGGCTTTCTACCCATGTCTAAATCCATTAGTAAAAGTAGACTACTTTATAACGAAATGACAAACAACTTCAATCATTTTAGAACAATTTGTCAACAAACTTGGTCTAATCATACTAGTAGTGCATTTCCTAACCCAACTGCTAAGACAATGGAAGTTTTGATCAAAACGTTATTAATGCCTCTTTCAAACAAAACTATACTGGACAGTCATTGTTTTATTCATGAACTAAAAAGAGAAATGAATGACGATTTGGAGTACGTTAATTCCCTTGAAATGACGAACTTGAATCAGAAAAGGCTGATTTTTCAAACATATATGATCTACTTCTCGAAGAGTGTGTGTCTAAAGATGTTACATGTTCATATTTGCATTCTATGTCTCATTTAAATGCTAATACTGAATTACAATGCATGTATCTTCATAAAGTCAAAGAATGTGAATGTCTTGCACTAAAGCTTTCGAAACAAACTGAATCTGTTAACAAAGAAGTTCATAATAATTTGTTAAAAAGTTTTTCTAAACTTGAAAAACACTCGATTTCTCTTGAACTTTCTTTACAACATTGTAAAGAACAGATGAAAAACAACCCAGTTTGCAAAGAAAATGCTTCAAATGTATTTCGAAAAGAACGTGAACAATATCATGAAATACAAGATTTGAAAGCTCAAATGCAAGACAAGAACATGGTGATAAATGAGTTAAAGAAACTCATTCTGGTAACAAAAGGAAAGTCTGTGGAAACTCAGTTTGATAAACCATTTGTTGTTCGACAACCAAATGCTCAACGGATTCCAAAACCATCAGTTTTAGGAAAGCCGACTCCTTTTTTAAATTCTCCTGAAATGAGAAGTTTTCAAACAAAATAGTCGGTTAATATAACTAATGTGTCAGATGGTTTGTTTAAACAAGTCACTCAACAGAATTTTCCTCAAAATAGAAAACAAGCAGAAATACACTCGAATGTGCTTAAACCAGGAATGTATAGAATTGCCACTACCATAACACAAAATAGAGAACCGCAGTTGCCTCATGCTTCTAGGAATACTAATTATCACATGTCTAAATCTTCAGGAGTAAATCACACTACTAGTGTTAGCAGACCACAGCTTAAGTGCTATCAAGTTAAAGATACGGTCGTGCCAAACAATAGTCAAGTGAAGTTTAAAAAGAAGGAAGTAGAAGACCATCATAGGATTTCTAATATTTCTAAGAAAACAAAGTCTATAACTGCGTGTAATGACAGTTCAAATTCCAGAACGTCGAATGTGAATGTTGTTTGTGCTGAATGTGGAAAATGTGTGTGTAATTCTAATCATGAAGCTTGTGTTTTTAGATACTTGAAAGACGTGAACGCTAGAACTAAGAAGCCTAAGGTAGTGCCTATTAGTCCTAGTAAACCCAAGAGAAAAGTGAACAAATCTGTTGCAACACCCCATAAGAAAACAGTTGCAGCAGATACCGCTATTCAGAAATCCAAGAGTTACCATAAGGAGTTGTATGACAATATAAATCAGGAATAGAAATGGTGGATAGCTAAGAGATGTCCATCAGGATATAAATGGACACAAAAACCTCTTAAGACCAAAAAGATATGGATGCCTAAAATCAGGAAAGAGGATGTATCAACAAGTATTAGTCCCACTATAGACATTGTCTCTAGGATTACTAATGTCTTGAAGATATCAAATTCCTTAGGATCCAATAACTCGGGTTAAGTGTATACGTCTTCAATGGTACAAAAGCAACAAAGAATTGAGATAACCAGATGCACATACAATGAAAAAGCAGGAAATTCTCAAGGTGGTTCTGAAATTCTGCCAAATGTTTCCCACAAAAGATGAAATCTTTCTCAAAATGACGTTGACACGGCAGTTCAACTCGTCTCATGTCAGATGCGTCTGCTGAAAATAACTCTTCAGGCCCCGTTCCTCAATGTTTCAAAAGACTTTGATCGCAGCAGATCAACCTCGTCTTCATGGCGATATTTCTGTTCACATCAGTTCAGCCTCGTTCTTCATCAATGTCTTCAGATCATAACCTTCAGAACTCGGAATTCACGACCACAGTTAAGTCAATTCTTTGTTGCTTTTGACCAATTTTTGAATGACGTACTACACTTAAACCCAGAGTTTGTTTGTGTGCATGAATATGAGGGATATCTACTATTGAACCATGTGTGGGTTCATTTTCAACCTTGCCCGTGCAAGAGTTGAATAACCTTCCTGTGGGAACCCACCTAAGACAAACAGTCTTGAGAATTCTACCCGTTGGTTGCCACCTAAGACAAGATCTAGGAGTCCTTGTTTTCTCAGGGACAGTGTTAGTCCTTTTGTTTGAGAACCTATGTCCTGTAAAATATGTCTTTCTGTATTCTTAGAATGCACTTGAACTTTTTCTACGGCATATATCTCTTTGTTGTCTTTATAGATTTAGCATCCTTAGTCGTTCAAGGCACGCGGATTTAAACCTTGAGAGGTATTCTAAGACCATTCATCATGATTGCACTGTAAAGGCACTTTTTGCATGTAGGTACATTCAAGTCATTGAACTTCAAGAAGCTTTGTTTCCTATGGACTCCTAAGTGAACATCTTTGTTTGAAACCCCACTACTCATGATGCTTGCCAATTCCTAGGTTTTGTTTGCACCATTAGCAGTGTTTGTAACAGCCGGATTAATCATACTAGTTTTCCATCACTTCTTTGTCTTTCTAATTGTCACTTTCTTAGCTTTCTCTAGGTAGTAGTTATGAACCATGTCATTTGAGCCTACTTTTTCCCTTGGTGACTGATGTGACACATGCTTTGGGAAATTCCTAGAGGGGCCAGGTGCAATCACATTGGTGTTTCGAACTGCTTGTTTTCTAATCTGAGGCAAATTCTGTTGAGTGACTTGTTTAAACAAACCATCCGACACATTAGTTTTATTAACCGACTGTTTCCTTTTTGAAAACTTCTCATTTCAGAGAATTGAAAGGAGGTCCCGTTTTCCTAAAACTGATGGTTTTGGAATTCGTTGAGCATTTGTTTCACAACAGATGTTTATTACACTGAGTTTCCACAGACTTTCGACTTGCAGTTTCTCGATGATTTTCCTTTAACTCACTTATGGCTATGCTCTTGTCTTGCATTTGAGCTTTCAAATCTTGTATTTCATGATATTGTTCACGTTCTTTTCGAAATACATTAGATCCGTTTTCTTTGCAAACTGGGTTGTTTTTCATCTGTTCTTTACAATGTTGTAAAGCAAGTTCAAGAGAAATCGAGTGTTTTTCAAGTTTAGAAAAACTTTTTAACAAATTATTATGAACTTCTTTGTTAACAGATTCATTTGTTTTCGAAAGCTTTTGATGCTAGACATTCACATTCTTGAACTTTAATAAAATATAAGCATTGCAATTCCATATTATATTTAATCAACGAGAAGCAAATACGAACATGTAAACATCTTTAGATCACACACTCTTCGAAAGTAGATCATATATGTTTGAAAAATCAGTCCCTTTTCTGATTCAAGTTCTCAAGCTCCTTTTCAAGAGGAATTAACCGTACTCAAATCTTCCATTCATTTCTCCTTTTTTAAAGTTCATGAAACTAAACAATGAACTGTCTAGTTAAAGTTTTGTCTGAAAGAGGCATTAAAAATTTTGATTAAATCTTCCATACTCTTGGCATTGGTTTAGGAAATGCACTACTAGAAGATTAAGACCATGTTTGGTTGACAAAATCTTTGTCCCTAAAATGATTGAAGTTGTTTGTCATTCGTTATAAAGTAGTCTACTTTTACCTAATGGATTTAGACATGTAGAAAGCCACGTTTAAGCAATTTTTGTTTTGTCCTAAAAAACGTTTTTCCCACATAGTCTTCCTAACTACTTTAGCGCGTTTTCCAACTGATCAAGATAGGACTTTGATGTGGTTGAAAGTTTCATAAAGACTGTTTTGATAGGTGTAATCAAATGGTTTCACTGTTCTTTATCCAATTTGAATCTACGTCCTCCTTTTCAAGAGTCACTGTCTCTCCCTCATTGGGCAAAATCTGTTGCAGATCAGAAGTATCATAGCATCTCCATACAAACAGGCTTTTCAGATTGAGCAATCTGAGTACTTTGGATTAGCAAAGGTTGATCTACCATGATACGGTGCGCATTGGGTGCTAACCAGTGAATGTCTGAATTGACTGATTCGGTTTTATAAAGAATTTCATACTAAAAACTTTATTTAGTTTGTCTATTCAATCATCATGTCATGGTCTTTTCCTTCCTTAACTTTAAATCCGATAACCTTTACTTTCCTCTTGAAGTTGACCTATAAAATTGTGACCTAGTTAAACAGACTCTTTTTGACTACTCATCGTGTTTCTGATAAGATAACTGAAATTTCATAGGTTTTAGTTTTTAACCTTTTTATGTCAATGTCATTAAAGAGCTAATAGTCCAAGATTTCATTAATTTTGTTTGAAGTATTTTATAATCACTCGTTATGTATTAAGGGCCTGTATTTCTCAAGCTCATTCCTGTTTGTCTGAAGTGCAATCCCAGAGAAAACATCCCGACCTGCTAGTAGCCTCCCCCAGAGCCCTACTAGTCTCATCAAGGTTAGTTTTGCACTCCTTCAGTTCTTGAGTCAATGATGTGTTTGCTTTCTTTAATTGCTTTTGTATCGTTTTGTTTTTCCTCCTAATCAAGACTCAAATTAAGCAATAAATTAGCAAGCGCAGCACGCTCATACAACACATTTTCAGCCGCATTTTGATCAACCTGATTTTCATTAGTACATAATTTGATGAATCAGGAATGACATAGCACATCCTTCTCCAAACCATATGTGTCGTTAATGGATTCAAGTTGCTCAGAATGTCGTCTTTCATTTGCAAGCACATTACTTCATCATGAATTTTGTACCGTTTCCAATGGCGTATCAATAGAACTTGATTCTGCAGGTCAGACTTCCTGAATCTTTGCCATGAAACCGTAATGTGCTTCCAATTTCTTCTTTTCAATCTCTTCATCTGATACAATCCTACTGCTTGTTTCATCTCCTGAACTTGTAACCGATGATGAAACCTCTTTAACCTTTTGCAAACGGTTGAATCGCAACTGTCTTTTCCTCAACTTTTCAACATCATCTTAAGCACTTGCTCATGACTTTGCTCTTTCCTAATTAGACATTGCTCAATGGAGTTCATGTTCTGGATGATAGTTTTTCCTTGAATGTTGAGCTGTCATTTAGTGTAATCGTCTGAGGTTTTCTATTACTTCTCTATATGATGAAGAAAGGATCTTTGAATAAATATCGAGAGGCTTCAACAGTCAGAGTTAATGAACCTTTCAAACTGTACTTTGATCACACTTAGAGCGGATTTGGAATCCATCTCGTGAAGTGTTTCTGCATTGAGAAGTGTTTCTATGTTATTCATGTGTTGAGATAACTGAAACTTGAAGGTTCGAATCATCCCAAGGTCGTGCAAAAGCTTGTTGATACCAAATGCTCTGTATTTCGAGGAGGTTTTTATTGTTTTTATTTATGTTATTTTTGGGAGTTGTTATTTAAGTGCTTAATTCGTTCAAGATTTTCTTTTGAAAAATCTTGCTTGCATCTGCAGTTTCTGTATCTCTGATTCCTCTAAAACTGAACCAGAAGATGAAGTTACCTTTATTCCCATTTTATCGTGAGTTGAAGTGTGAAAAGATTTGTTGGATCTTGAATGGATATGATGTGATTGATGTTGTGGTTGTGTAAGCAATTCACGTTCACGGGATTTTACACGTCTATGATTAAAACCGATAAAAGAATTAACGGAGGATTTTACAAATCATAGATAACCGTGAATGATTTGATTCGATCACGGTCAATGATTTGAATTTCTAAAAACAGAAAATTTTCCTGCTAGGTTAACGCTGTTTGTTAAATAGCTCACCAAACGAAACGGCCTTAAAATGCTGATGGGCCGAGAGCTAGAACAAAACAAGTCTAACACAAATTCCAAAAACTGAAAAATGTCAATAAATTTAGTAAACGACTATTTTTGGGCCTAAGAAATCCGTAACCAGCTAAAGGGTGTTTATGGCGTGATCGTCCGTTTTTTCTCTTCGATTTTGAGAGGTCACGGGCCTGAAACGACTTAACGATCAAAAAGTTATGCAGTTTTACTGAAACCCTTTTCTTCACACAAAACGCAGTGACACCAAAACGCAGTGGTTGAGATTTGGTCAAAACGCAATGCTCAAAACGCAATGGTCAAAACGCAATGGTCAAAACGCAATGCTCAAAACGCAATGGTCAAAACGCAATGGTCAAAACGCAATGCTCAAAACGCAATGGTCAAAACGCAATGGTCAAAACGCAATGAAATTTGTCAAAACGCAATGAAATTTGTCAAAACGCAATGAAATTTTGTCAAAACGCAATGAAATTTCTTCAAAACGCAATGAAATTTCTTCAAAACGCAATGAAATTTTGTCAAAACGCAATGAAATTTTGTCAAAACGCAATGAAATTTCTTCAAAACGCAATGAAATTTTGTCAAAACGCAATGAAATTTTGTCAAAACGCAATGAAATTTCTTCAAAACGCAACCTGCAATCAAAACGCAATGAAGCAAAACGCAACCAAGAAATCAAAACGCAACATGAATAAAATCAAAACGCAACATGAAGAACATCAAAACGCAACATGAATTTTGCCAGTTTGTCAAAACGCAATGACGAAATATACGAATTTTTTCACCAAAAATCGCCTTATAATCACCTGGTTGACCTATGTAACTGGATTCTCTTCAACAATTAGTTATCTTATGCCTAGATCTTGCTTAATAACATAAACATTCACACATCTAAGCACAAAAATTCGGGTTTGATTTTTTTCTATTGACTTCTTTTTGACCCACGAATTTGATCTTGTTTAACCACACAAATGAATCACGAATCCACACGTAGCTCTGATGCCAATTGTAGGATCCCGTTAACACTTCATAACATATAATCGATCACGAAATCGGACTAGAAATGAGAAAGAGAGATGAGTTGTTTAGAGAGAGAAAGAGGAGAGAGAAAAGAGAAAAGATATTTTAGATATTTTTGAACAACTGAACAACTTAACTTTTCCAAGTGGAAAAGTTCCTTATATACCCCGACACTTAAAAGTGACGCGCGGGATATTTAACTAGGACCCGGGCTCGAGTTTTGCTTGGGATTAAACCCGAAACATATACAATATTAGATTAACTATCGAGCCTGATTCCCGATATTATCCTATTACAACATTAACACATTAAAGACCGAAGCTCCATCGTAGAGTGACCGAACTTCCTTGTTCGACTCAATAAATTGAGGCTAACATAACTTCAATGTCCTTTTTTCAGTACTATGAATAACTCAGTAATTGCTTCCCAATAGTGATTACTAGGATTACTAGTAAATCTACTCAATTTTCCGACAGCATAAGCAATATCCGGTCTTGTGCTTGTCATAACATACATCAAGCATCCAATTGCTCTTGAGTATTCAAGTTGATTAACAGGTTTACCCACACGGGGCATTAATTTAAAACCTGCTTCCATGGGAGTACTAACTACCACATACGTCACAATTAAACTTCTTGTGAATTTCTCAATGTAATTGATGTGTAATCTATGACCCTTATTCTCACGCTATTCCTTATTCAAAGAATCACATCCTCCTCCCCCATGTCTTTCATAGAGAAAGTCGAGGGCAAAACTCTATAGTTTTATCAACTGGGTTTGGTTATTCCAAAAATACATGTCATCACATATAAGGAGCAAATGATGACTCCTTTACGGCGAATTCATCGATTTTGCAGATACACACTATCTATACACTACTCATCAATTGAATTATCAATCACAATTCTTTTAACAAATCAACCACCTACCACACTACTTATGAGTTCCACCTTTTATGGGGATTGTTGAGTCCATACAATGATGTATAACTTACATACTGTATCTCCAGACCTGGCATAACAAATCCTTCTGTTCTTCCATATAAATCTTCCTAATCCAAATCACCTTTAAAATGATTGTTTGATCACCCATTTGATGGATCACTAAATTGTGAGGTATCGGCTAAACTATCTACAATCTAATTAGTGAATATACAGCCAACTGGTGCATAAGTATCGAAGTAATCGATTCCTTCCTTTTGTTTAAAGCCTTGGATTACCAATTCAGCTTTGAACTTGTCAATTGTTCTATCGACTTTCATCTTCCTTTTGAAGATCCATTGGCAACCTAAAGGTTTGCAACCAGGAGGTAAGTCAGATAATACCCAAGTATTATTTTCCATAATAGAACCAATCTCATCATCAATTGCTTCTTTCCAAAAAGCAGCATCCCGAGATTGCATAGCTTCATTATAGGTTCTAGGATCTTCCTCAATACTATAACAATATGAGTATTGTGATCCTACTTGATCTTTCGATCCCTCAACTAAGTATAGCTGAAAATCAAAACCATATGATTTAGCTTTTCGAACTCTTTTACCGTTTCGAGGCTTAGGAATCTCACTTGGTACATCATCAGTATGATCATCCATTTGAGATTCTTGCACATTTGGTATAATGTCCTTTGGTCTAGGTATTTAAGAGAAACGTTTCTCATCAAATAGTGCATCTCTCGATTCTATAATAGAGTTTATAGAAACACAATCATAGGTTCAATAACATAGAACCTATATGCCTTGGAATGCTCAGCATATCCAACAAAGATGCAATCAATACCCTTTTCACCCAAAGTTTTCCTTTTCGGATCTGGAAGCCTTACTACGGCCCTACAACCCCAAACTCGCAGAAATGACAAGTTGGGTCGTTTCTTATACCAAAGTTCATATGGAGTGGTCTTGTTCCTTTTATTAGGAACCCTATTTAATAAATAGCAAGCTGTTAACATGGCTTCTCCCCATAACCCCTCACTCAAACCTGAGTAAGATAACATGGAATTAACCATTTCCTGAAGAGCTTTATTTTTCCTTTCAGCCACACCATTTTGCTGTGGTGTGTAAGGAGCTGTAGTTTCATAAATGATTCCTACATATTAAAAAAATACAGGATCATAATATTCACCATCTCTATCCGTGCAATATTTATTATCATAAATATAAAGAAATGATATTCCTTTTGTCACTGTTTGATTCATTAACTTTGAACCCACTAGACAAAAGCCTTAGACCTTATATGCCCTTGTTTCAAAGAGAAATACAACTATACAAAACTCCTTATTTGTCATTCAATAAGGTTACACCGTAACCTCTCAGGTTACCCCGTAAACTCATTCTGAGTATAAAACTCATTTTGTTTTCTGGACACTTCATTTTCCAAAACACCGATCAAGACAACACATGCCCTACTTATACCATCGGTAGATCATGAGGAAAAACAAAGACAAATATTAAAGCATGTCTTTTATTCAAATCACGTTATGTGGTTTACTGTACTTTGAATATCTAACAAGAGTAACTATGAATTTTAGCCACATCACTTATTTCAATATAAGATTAAGGATTAAGACTATGTCAAGATAAAGAATAACAACACAACAATCAGTTTCACATACTATGATTTTGGAAATTGTTTTCTTCATATCAACATACCGCCAACCAATTACGACTCACCGTAAATGACTTATTGAACACACAAATTTTGATAAAAGAACAACATCCAAAATATACCAAGTTGCTCATATTTAATCCATATATTTCATTGTACCATTTTTGGTCATTTGGCAAACAAAGAAACCCAAATGGAGATAACATCCATTTAACCGCCAATTTTGACCAATATAACAGTATTCATGCATACCAAAATTACATGTTTCTTTACCACTTGACATACATGGATAAAAATATTAAACAACCATCATCATAATAATATCATCATGACCTGACACATAAGCACTAAACAAGTTTAACATTATGATCATGGTGCTAAAACAAGCATTCCAAAATAATGATTAACAAAACCTTTTGGTAAATAATGTTACCATTTAATTGGGTGGTTGAAGTTGGTTAATACCGAACTTTACTTCAAAACTGACATGATCTTACGGCGTAAACAAACCTGTTACGACGTAACATTATCATTTTCTACATGTTACGGCGTAACCATTAGTGGTTACGACGTACCCATATAATGTTTTGATACTGACTTCATGTTTTAATTAAAAATTCTAATGCATGAACACAAAAGTTTCAATTAGATTATTTAATTCTCTTAAACATACCACTTAAGATCAACACAATTGAACCATTCACGTAACCATGGTTTACCAAATTTAAGATTCATTATAACCACATTATCATGCACCCGTGCAATTTAAACATGCATATCAAGATCTTAAATAAAACAAGGATAGAAAAATGTATACCAGTAAATTTGATTGAACCAAATTCATCCCACCTTTCGCATCAGTTACCATCATAACAATTTAAACATACCTATGTTTTCCCATGTATCCATTTTCTCAACTTGCCATTAAGTATTCGAACCATAACTTGTGCCTTTAATAGATTCATCTCTTTTGCCGTAATAAATACCAAGACTCTTTATGCCATCTCCAAACGATCTGTTCTTTGTCTACAAATCATATCTTGACGTCTTTGCTTTACATTAACTCTTTCACAGATTCAACCATGATTATCACAAACAAAATGCTTTATACGTTTGTTAGAGATATATTTGTGTATGTGATGTGATAATCCATGATATCTTACTAGAATCGTGTTGAGTTCACTTTCCATATAAAGTATTTTGACCTTATAACATGCCTGGGTTGCACGAAATCTCTATCAGAATAATGCTAGAAGAGAAGAACACTTTGTGTCTAGGCACAAGATCACAAAGCAAGAACAAGAGAGGAATCGTATGTATTTTTGTGTTGTGTTCTAAGAGCAATGTCTCTAATATTATATTAGATATTAAGACAGGTTTGGATTGGTTTTGGGCGGTTAGAATCAATTAAACTCGAACTATTTTTTAACCAACAGACAAGACTTTATGGAGTAACCAAAATGGTTACGGCGTCACCTCAACCCTCCATGTGTTTACGGCGTAACAACAAAGGTTACATCGTAACGCCTGCAAAGCCAGCCTTAGTGTATTGTACACTCCATACTTCCCTAACTCGTGTCCGAGCCGAACATGAAATCTCATTGATCTCTAGTAAATCATTATTACCTAAATGGCCTTCGATGACACTAAAATCACCAACAATTCCTCTGACCGTGTCTGTTGGTACCCGATCTACACAAACAAGAAAAGAGAAGAGAGAGAGAGACGAAATAGAGAGAGAGTAGAGAGAGAGTTGAGAGAGAAAAGAAAAAATATATTTTGTGAAATTATAAAACTAGATATTTTCATATGAAAATATCTATATATATATTTAGATATTTTAGAAAATATCTAAATATATATATACCCCTACACATTTAATGTGACGCGCGGGATATATAACTAGGACCCGGGCTCGGGTTTTGCTTTGGGATTAAACCCAAAACATATACAATATTAGATTATCTATCGAGCCTGATTCCCGATAATATTTAATTACAACATTAACTAATTAAAGACCGAAGCTCCATCGTAGAGTGACCGAGCTTCCTTGTTCGACTCAATAAATTGAGGCTAACAATCTCCCCCGAAGTGAGGTCTTGAACACGGGAACGAGCTTCCTTTATTGACTCAATAAAATTGAGGCTAACAAGCTGGTATAACAATAAATTCACTATTTATTTTTAGTATTATACGCGTTTGCTTTTAAATTGAAACCGTTAAGTTAAATCGCGTAAGCTAAAAGTTATCATTCAATGTAAACGGGCATCAAATAATTAAATGTTTACATCAAGCAAGTGTTAAGTAATTATTTTGAGAATAATTATTAACTTTGTTCATTTTATTTTTATTGGTTGCGTAAAGTGTTTACGTTTCGCGATAAAATACGTTTAGGCATTCCCGGAGCTACCAAAACGTTTCTACGCTTCAACAAATACCCACAATTATACCCACTACCCAAAAATTCACAAATTACTTACATATATACACATGTGGCCGGATAGGGCTTGAAAAATGCAAGGAAAATATCTCAAATATCTAGCTAAGTCTTGTACCAATTTCAACTCATTAAAGCTTACTAACTATGATTAGTGTTTCACCATTTTCTTCCTTGATTTCCTCCTATTGTCCAAGCATAGTGTAATATGAACCTAGACTTATATGCAACTAGTTACAAGAATTATATAAGGCATTCACTAGTAGAAGTAACACACACATCTCATTTGCTAAAGTGAAAACAACAAAAACTCTCTTTTTTCTCTCCTCATATGCCATGGCTCAACTTCACCACCATAAACCATCCATACAAATTTTATTTACCATATTTCCAAGTGTTCCCACATCATATCTAAGATAACCTAAGCTGTTTAGAAGGTTTGGTTTAAGGTTTACAAGTGTTAAAGCAAGAAGGTTCAAGATTAGGGTTTTGGTGAAATTAGGGTTTTCAATGTGTTGAAAGTTAGGGTTTGTTTGCTAAACAAGGGTTTAGATCTTGTTGTTCATCACCATACTTCATATTAAGGTTGCCTAAAAACCTTAATCTCTTTACATTTGTGATTTTATGCATATATGAGGTTTATGTAGTTAATCACCATCTAAGGAGTTATTTACTTGTAAAAATGGATTTTTACACTTGTTTATGATTTGGTACACTTTTACATATGACATATGGATGTTAAAATCATGTTATAATGGATGTATAAGTATTCTACATGTGTGGTTTATGTATAAAAAGTATATATAAACAAGATACCTAAAAAGTGTATATATAAAAGTTCATGAACAAATGAGTATGTAAACTTATAGATCTTGTGATTCTTGGACAATCTTTGGACTAATCATGGACTAAGGACCCTAGGTGTGTAATACATGTGATATTAAGAGTTGTAATGGACTTGTAACAAAGTGGTTAAACTAAAAAGTTATAAAAACAACTTTTAAACACATTTTGAGAAATTGATAAAAGTGGGTTGTTAGAATTCGAATTTTAAGGCATCCATTTTATATTTTTTATAAAATACTACATCTCATGCGGATTCCAAAAGGGTAATAAACTCGAAAAACCGATTTATAACGAAGGAGATACGTAATTTACAAGTTACGCGACAATAAACGAGTTTATAAAAGAAAATTTATAAAAACTCTTTAAGTTTTGCTTCTGATATATAAAAATGAATATTTTTCTTAGATGTTACATATTTTTAGGATTCCAAAACATTAAGAATCATAATTTTTGGATCAATAACGAAGGAGTTATGAATTTTGCAAGTTTACGATAATTAAAGTTTATAAAAATATTTTTATAAACTATGAACAGTAAAAATCATTATTCATCTCAGATACTTATTTTTTTAAAATATTATATTTTGATATAACTTTCAGTTACGAAGACGTGCTCGATAGAATCGCTAAAATAGGAGCTAAAACGGATAAAATACGTCATTTACAGGTTTACGACGAATAATTTTATAAAAGTATATGAACAGTAAAAACAACTATTCACTAGGGGACTCAAATATTGAAAATATAATATTTTGATACGTCGTCTTAATACGAGAACGTGAACATAAGAAACGTAAGAAACGGGCTTAAAACGATAAAGTTACGCAGTTTTTACTAAATAGATATTTATAAACGTTTTTACATTATAAATATGATTTCATAAACGCAATTAGATGGTGATGTAGCTATATAGAATTGTATATGGCATTAGTTAATCAAAGTGCTTAGTACTTATACGACCTATATTTAATTAGGTTGCATTCGGTCATTACCGTGATGCATTTTCTGTTATACTTGGATTATTCATTCACACAAGGTGAGTTTATAGCCTCACGTTTTACTTGTTTTACATATACGTTACAACTTTTGAGGTAAAGACATGCTTGTTACCAAATTCATTTACGTGATTGATTTGAATTTATTACATGTGCATTTACAATTCAGTTTTACAAACTGGTCTGCATACTCAATTGCTTATTTTGGGACGAAATACATTGCTTGTTTCACTTCATTTTTGAAAACAAGGACATTACTTTACTTTTACCCAAATTATTACAGATTAGTTTAAGCGAATTAAACTATAAATTACCTAAAGGGTGAGCGCGAATGTTATGAAATAGATCTATTCAGGTGTGACAGCCCCGTTCGGGTGACTAGCTATAACTGGTGTCGAAACTATTGAGCCAACAAACGTTATAACATGTCGAAGCATGGCAAGAATATGAACATGAACAATTACGGTGCCTTGAATAAAGTGGCATATATATGAGTCTACGTAACAGCTTTATGAACTTAGAGTAATCGTAATCATTGTTTTATACACACATGAATATCTACGTTGTCTTGAATAAAGTGGTAATACATACTTTGAACAATGGTGGTCCAAACATACATAACTTTTGTGACTATTAAAGGATTTAAATGGTCATGCATAATTTACAACTCTTTGATTTCCAACATGTATACATACATTTTTGAGGAACATACAAGGATTTGAAACGGTCATACATACTTTACAAAACTTTGGTTCAACATTTATTCTTACAAAAGCCTATGAACTCACCAACTTTATGTTGATACTTTTTAAGTAGGTTTTTCTCAGGTGGATTGGATGCTTGGCTTACTTGATGTGCATTGGAGTCTAAACAATACAAGATTACTTTTCAAATGACACTGTTAGAGGTTGCTCTCTCATGAATTGAGTAATGGTATTATGAAGTAACGCTCCCGGAAACCTATTCTGTTGCGACCCATTTTTGGGGGTGTTACAGCTGGGAATAGGAAGCTTGGGGTTTGTCCATTAATGATACCCGCCGAGGGTTAGGAGTAGGGGTAATATGAGCAGGAACAAATCCATTGGGTACAACTACACTATTAGGTATGAAAGGTTAGGCATGGTGTGAGAGAAACGTACCGTTAGGAGGGAGATTCCTTCCTGTGTTAAATAAGGATTTATGGCCTCCATGTACAGAGGTCAAGGAGGACCTTCGCTCCTTCCCAAGTGGGCTGCCAAAAGTGGGGGAGGTTCATCTCCCGCTTTCCATTTTCCTCTCCTTCAGCTTTTGAAGCTCCGTTACCCTTGACAATCCTTCTGATTATGCTTTTTTCCGTGTTCAGAGCTTTTTCAAACCATACAACCCTTTCACGCTGTCTGCGAACCCTGGGTGATCTTGTACGAAGCGGTGGAGTGACTTCCCTAGTTCGTTCAGGTCTTGGTTCCATCTCGAGTTCCTCATCATAGTCTTTACTAAAATACTCCAATTCTGTTCAAAGATCTTCATTGCGCATTTGTCTTCATCTGTCACTTAAAAGAGATTCGAGAATTTCATGGTTGGATTCTATGATAGCAGGACTAATCATAGGGGCAGGATCAGTTAAAGTGGAAACATGATAAATAAATGGCGTGTTTCTAGGGGTAGTGGCGGTAAACACAATGGTAGTTATAGGTGGTAATTCAGTGGTATTGATGTTGGATATATGAGGTTGTGTAGAGAAACCTGGTGGTGGTGTAGTTTCTCTTTCGTTAGTCATGCCGAAAAAATAGGTGAAGTGGTTTGGAGGTTATTTGACTTGGTTTGGACGAGACTAATTGTTGCAGGTCCCATGGATGGCACCAATGATTGTGCAAATATGGGCACGATCAGGCTTCGAGGGGATCGAAGAGTTCTGGGGATGCTTGAGGGATTGCTAAGCCTTGGGTAACCGGTGTCAACACAAATAGAAACACTACATTAAGTGAAGCGCAGAGGGTGTCCCTGCGAATCACCTCCGGCATGAGAGTAAGTATGTGCTTTTCTAAACTAAGTATGTAAGTATGAAGGAGTGTGTGAAAGTCTTAGTCATACCTGGAGACCTTGCCATCTATTTATATGTGTAGAAATAGGATGGATGAGGCCTTAGCACAAACTGTATACCACGTTATCTACCTTAGCATGAAAGCTTTAGTAGAGAGGGAGATCGTAGGTGTTTGACTTAAGCAAGTCTGACATCTGCCCTAGTTTCGTTGAAGGCCTTACCGCGAAGGGTTTGGGGCCTTCGCGTGGTGGATTCCCATACTGGTAACTGTCTCAAAGACAATTTTACGCCACTCAAAACTATTCAAAGGTTTCAAAGTACACTTGGGAGAAGATCCCATTCAAGCTCAAAAGGGAGGCCTTCGAGCCAGAGGGGAGGGTACGTCATCAATTTCCAACCTCTTATCAAATCTGTCGGCTATTTGTAATGACTACTGATGGAGAAAACCTAATATTACAAACTTGAGAGTGAAGTAGAATTACCTAAACTTGTGACTGAAGCTTCTATTATCCACGTGACTAAGAACGGTGTAGAGAATTCGTATCACCCCGATTCCCTTAGTACTTTATACTCTTCCACCAGCCAACCAACAAGTATAAGTGCATCACCTCTTGATAAATCCTCAACAAAATGAGACACTAAGCACTACAACATAACTCCTCAAAGTGATAGCTACCATGTGAGTCGTTAAAAACTAACTTCTATGTTTATAGATCTCACACAAATAACTAGATTATCCATGTATTAATCACAACCGGTTATAAGCTTGAACAAGTTATCTTAAAAATTCATCATCCAACTAACCCCGACTTTTAATATAAAATAAGTACACGCACCTGTGAAATTCAACTTCAACCTCAAATAAATAATGATGAATCATCCACGTAATCATTTCTTGTCGTTAAATATACAATATTAACCTTTTGAATGGTTTAAGTGAATCTTTGATAAGGATCTTTTAAGCGATAAGTGAGGTTTGTGTTTTGTGTTGTGATTTGAATCTGAAAATAAAAGATAACCCCGAAAAAAATCACTTTGTCATCTTAAACTGTGAAAAGATAACCAAAAATCAGTTTAAGCACTTTATTTAACAACAAGCATGATTGCTCGTGCGTTGCTGTGGGGCATTAATTTTTTTTTGGTTTGGTTTTTTTTGCTAAATGTAGAGCGGTTTATTTTGAATATTTTTAGAATCATTAAGGTGTAAGAATGTGCATTATGTGAGTTAGGTGTTGGTGTTTTTTTGTACGGTATTGAACGTGTGTTTTAGTTATCTGTCAAAAACCATCACGCTTCGATGCGGGGTCAGTTATTAGCTGTTTGTTTGACGTCCGCGCAAACATTGTTATTAGCCGGATAGTGTTCAAATAATTCTTTTTCTTATATGTTTAAGAAATATTAGCACACACATTTGCGAAATATAGAATAAAATCTAAGAATACTCATGTAGGAATATCATAGCTTTAGAAATACACGTCTTTGATATATATATATATAGGTCCAAGATTATTTGTTTGAACATATGCAAGATAGAAAGAGTAAACAGAAGGCTAGAAAAAGGATCTTTAAACTTTACAACACTAATTTGTTTACAACATCAGGGGCTGAAGCAAAAATAATACACACAAAAAAATGGGAAAATATGTTATAAATTTTACTACATGTCTTACCTCTGCCCCTTTTCAACTTTGCGATTTCAGCCTTCAAAGCTATCCTACCTCGAGATCCATTTCCTGTTTTAACATATTAAATACATCTAGCTAGTTAACCTCTAAGTTTTGTTAGGAATATACCTAAAGGAAAAAAGAAATCAACTATTTAAATAACCTTTATAGCAACCAAATGAGTTGCAGTAATGTTTAACTAACTAAAAAAAGCAACCATGTTAGTGTTGAATAGTGAATTCAGAAACATTAAGTTCAAAGATGTATTTAATATGTTTAATAAAAGAAGCATGAACTTCAATGCAGATAGATATGTATACTGTGTTTGCATTTTTTTATAATATGTATAGCATCCGTCTCGTAATGAATTTAGGAGCATCAAGTTCAAAGAAGCATTAAGTTCATGCTTTTTCTATTAAAGTTCATTAACCTCTATTATACTTCATAACTGTTAAGAAAGTTTTTTTATTTCCAAATTCAGTTACCACACACATAGCGAGTCCTTTAAAGAATCCTACTGATATGAACTCACTCAGATCATGCCTTCTTTGCGTACTCAACTGAAAAGTTAACAAGTTCTGCTTGCTTCATTAGTCATTGTCATGGCTGATGAAGATCATGCACATTTTAAGTAGCCATTTTTCACTAATAGCCATCACGTCCACCGCCATGATTTTTTTAATGAATTTTTTATCCTTTTCGCCAATTGTAACACGACACTACTGTTTCCTAACCGGCTGAAGCTTCCTAATGTATTAGGGAATATTAAATTTGTTAAAAATCATTACAACCTCAATTCTTTTAACAATTCTACTAATTTGAGCTAAAGTCAGTGGGTGCAAGTTCTCAATTGCAAATCTTACGAACCATTAGTAATGGGAAACCAATTTTTCATGCACTCTACTAACAAAATCAAGTAACCTATTACTATATTTCGCCCCATTTTTCTGCTAATTTAAGGGCACACTCATATTCTTAACCCATTCTATGATCAAACAAATTTAAACAAATGCAGCAAACGTATAAATAAATGAATGATTGTTAGGAGCATATAATTGATGGGTTTGGAATGTTACGCGCATTTTAAACTTTTAGTTATGATGTCAAGTATATAGCTGTAAAGGTAGGAGGTCTAACCTGGAGTTGAAATCATTAGCTCAACGGTTGGGGTGCTCACATTCACCATTGATGATAACTAAATGCAAGAAATCATTAGCTCAATGTTTTGCTATTCGCAACCTATATATTTTCTGCATCCTTGTAAAGTATCAGGTTCTTAAACTCAAAGACCATGTTCTTACCTCAAGCATTCTTAGGAAGTGAAGCTGGGATTTTCTTAGGGTCCACTTTTGACGAATCATGACTAATCAGTATCTACTCAGCCCTGTCTTCCAGATCAATGTCACCATGAATTCGAGCATAGTTCATCACAGCTTCCAAAATCTTTGATGTGGGTTCAAACAGAAATGTTTGAACCAATTGCTACACGACACTCTAGTACGGTGTAGAAGCCATATTAAAAATATTAAAAATCTTATAGCGCCAAAACTGTAGCACATCCATTGTCGAGACGTTTTACGTGGCTTGTGATATTTAACGACCTAAGACAAAACAAAATTATCAAAACAGTAGCAAGTTAATTAGAAGAACGTCAATAGAAATTTTTTGGCAAAAAGATTAGTATAATAGTATGAATTTAAATAACGGATAAAGAAAAACTTACCAAAGACGATATGTAGCCATCTAATTTGTTTAGATCTGAAGATATAAAGTCGACGACATTTCTAAAATTAGCTTGGTCAATTGTTCTATTTCCGTCCATATCAACCTGAAACGTGGAATAGTATTATATTATGAACTTGAAATATATTGTGAGATATGTGGTGGTATAGGTTGTGAAAAAAATTAGCATTCTAAAAAAAACAAAAAAAATTATATTATGAACTTACCAAAGGTAGAACAGAATAATTCAACTACATATATACAAATAACTTACAACTTCCATAAGTTTCGTAACAAATGTTTTTGAAAGCTTTGAACCGAGTCAGGCACGTCCTGTCTTCAGTTCCTCGTAAGTGATTAATCATGAATCTGTTATAATATGGTAGTTGGATTCGGATGTTATGCGACTAGAAGTAAGTGAGCCTATTGGGGGCATACACGTTAAGACACGAAGAGTGCATTTTATATACTTCACGTATTGAATTTAAATTATCGTTAGTTACCGTTACTTTTAATAACTAACTTAACGGATATTTAAATATAAACAAAAGGGACTAAAATTGACAAAACCAGAACCCTAAGGGGTGCCTTGTGTTGGCCGACCCATATAGGTTTCTAGAGGGGGTGTTTGGGTCAATATTGGAGAAAAGGAAGGAAGGTGTTTTGTGATAAGAATAGAATTAAGAGGTTTCCTACTTTATGTAGGATTAGGGTTAGGTGCCTACATAAACACCCACCCTATACCTCATAATTCATTCATTCACAAAATCCAAAACCCAAATAGATTTTTGGTTCTCCTCTCCTCTCTCATATTCGATCGACCAAAAAACCTTTTAAAGGTTTTCGGTTCTTCTTTTCCCTTCCCATTCGAATTCAATAAAACCCTAAAGGTTTTTTCAGTTTACTTGTTCTCCCTAAACCGACAACAAGTAGAACCAACTTGTGTT